>NCQT01099052.1:1284-13433 GCA_002740465.1 Stenocereus thurberi
AAGAAGCACAAGAAGCTAAAANTCAAGTTGTCCTCTGAATCAATCAAAGAATTAATTCTACCAGTTTGCCTGGATGGATAGCTCTAGAGCTCCAAGCAAGCACACACCCAAAGCGTAGCCAGGAAAACACTCATTTCCAGGTACAAAAGTCAGGTTGAAATTTGCCCACCTAAAAAAAAAATAATTAAAAAAATCTGAAGATGTCAAAAAGTTGCTTAAAAACATTGTGCCACAAAATCTTCTCCAAACCAGCATATAGCCCATGAACCGGCTCCACAACTGTTGTAGTGTAACCCCAAACTCACCTTTAATCTCAAACAGAGTCTTCCCGAGCTGTTGAGAATAGAACAGTAAAGAAACACATACGAGTTCTTATTATTCTGCATCCATAAGATGTGAACACTGGAGGAGTCCTCACATAACAGAAGCAAAACATGAGTGCTACTTTCACTCAGTACAAATGTCACCTTCACAGCTTCACCACCGCTTTAAGGGTTGGGGCCTGGTAGGCTGCAAGAGGGTCTTGAAATTTCAAACAGAGTGGAGAATAGGACAGGGATGAAGCAGAAGAGAGACCCCCGCTAGAAAGAATTACAGGTAAATTCTCAAGACTAATTTACCACCCAAACCATTTTCTGTCAGCAATGAGAAAATGGTCGAAAAAGCATAGAATATTGAGGGCAGTCAATTCCCTGTGAACCAACATGAACTATATTCTGAGTAGAGATACATCTTCCACAATGTTAAGCCATAGATGTCTAACAGACAGCTAAAACACTTGAAAGCGCACAAAGAAGCATAGCAATAAGTCCAAGTTTATCAAAAGCATATACTTAAAATAGGGATAGTTAAGATGAGAATGCTAAAATAACTGCTTATGAAAATACATCTTCCGCAAATACTTGAGAAAGATGATAAAATCTTCTAAATTCAGCAGCCCTACTCCTATGACATACTACAATTCTTTTGAATCAAGCATCAAAAAAGATAAGTAGCCATTAGGATGACAAGCAGTCCATCCTGTCACAGACAATGCAATCAATCATGCCCCCTTTTCTCCCATTATCAGAAAAAAGTGACACTAAGTGCTAGAGTAGCTATTTCTGCAAGCAAATTAATCTCCATCATATACCTGAATTTCTATGGCAGCCTCACGACCTACAGTCAACATTTGCACGGTTCCTCGTTCTTTTAAAGAATCACGGAAGGTTGGCAATTGGAGTTTCTTTCCAGAAGAGAAATCTGCCTCAAAGAGAAAATTTTTATGTGAGGCATGAAGGGATCAACTTCAGCAGTATGCCACAGCAGAAGAAATCCAAGGAATGAATCACATAGGAACTTCAGCATTACCCCAGCAGCAGAAATCCAAAGGATACCGTTTTTGACGTGCTGACAATTAGTAACTTGCAATGAATTTTTTAGACTAAAAGGCAATGGTAAATAATAATCAATTTAGGACAAGAACATGGCCTCACCAAATAGATAATCCGTAATGAAGGAGTACAAATGTGAACGAACAACTGATCCACTAGACTCTTTGCCAAGCATTGTTCTTATGGACCCAAAGAACATTATGAACAAAGAATGCACTTCTTTAAGTATACTCCGTAAGGCTTCAATCCTCCATATGGCTTCCAACTCTCTATTCTTCTCCACAACCTAAAACATACAAGAGTAAATAAATAAATAAATTAAAACCACCGAAAAATATAAATAAAACAACAAATAATGAGTATCTATGGTGATATCTGCATTATAATTCAATCTAGCTTCACAATCCAGGAACATAACCTCTGACCTCTGATGACCCACTGTAATTACATAAAAATGTAAAAGAGCTCTGCATGTAACATTTCTGTGTATCCAAAGACAGCAAAATGTAGCAGTTCTACTTCTACACCTCCAAAATGCAAAATCTGTCTGACGACTCATCTAATTGCAAGTTTGTTTTCAGAGGCATTCTTGCAATTTACCCAAAGGTAAGTAGCCTCTGTGAGCCTCTTTCCTGTAGAAGCTTCCTACTGAGGTTCAATTTTTGTATTCTCTAGCTTGTGAGACAATGTTCTCCATGTTCTTTACTCTCTACTATTTTTTCTTCAACCAGTCTAGGAGATTGTATTAGGCAGCCAACCCACAATCCAAAAATTGCCGGAAATTCCAGGCATGAATTCATCTCTAGCCGATTCCTCCTTCTGGAAGTACGTAGCCCACTCAAGAGGGATTTCAGGGGCGAAGTAAACGCTAACTTTAAGGCTTATGCAAAGGAATCTTCTGAGAGCCCTAATGAATCAGTTGGATTCACTGCATAGAACACGATTCTATTCCTGCAACCCCCATCCAGCCGACAAAAAAGGACAGAAAAGGGAGTCAAAGCCACAGGACACTTCTTCAGTGGCAGCATAATGATGTCGCACTCGGTCATTTTGTTTCACCTTGCGAAACTGCAAATCTCCATACTTGATCTTATTCCTACTACAAATTTGTGCTTGAAACAGACGCTATTTCCATTTATCAACTATATACAACTAATGAAGAGGGCAGAACTCAGTTGTGGTCCACTGTCTAAAATCTCATTGTTATTCCTCCAGAACCAGCCTCTGAAAGTGCACTAAAACTTGATTCAAATGAAATAGGCGCGCACTCAATAATACAGTTTTTTTAAAATTAAACATTGACCATATTACTTTTTCTTTTTCAATCGAAAAAATTGACCATATTACTAAAGCAAAGGAACTGAGCCAGATAAAACAAAGGTCATAACAATGACCTTTGGAACCACATAGCTTCACACACAAAATGAGGATGGCAAGGCCCTAAGATTTTTTTGTTCCATTTTCTAAAAAATACTGTATGTTTAAGACCCAAAAAAAATGTGAATAAGAAATTATCTTCACAGATTTCTTTTGTGTACTTTTCTTTTTATCTTTTTTGGATCAAAATCCACTAACTGCAGTTCAAATCGTGACCACTTTAACTATCTCACATGTTAGCTACTACAAAAGTTTGTGAAGAAATGCTTTTCCATATAGGCAGTATATTAAACTTCATATCAGCAAGAAAAATCCACAAAGTATAGTTGTGCCCAACTACACAGCTAGAGTGCATAAGTTTGTCTCCATAAACACAACAAAGGAATTTGTACACTATCAAAATCTAAGTTGACAGTTGCCATTTAAATGGTCTATGCAAGCAAACAACACCTTGCCATTACGAATCCCACGTAAGCAATACTGGGAGATCAAGATGCCAGTGAACAACCTTAACCAAAGCATAGGGACTGTTTCCCAGACACCTACAAAATTGTCCGTGCAAGTGCTTCTGAGAAAAGGTACAAGGTTGTGGAACATACCATCACCATCCAAATGTCTGGTTCTGCCTGATAGAACACATGGGAATGCCTCTCAGCCTCGATAACTTCGCAAGCAGCATCAGGAGAGAAAATCCTACAAAAGTGGAAGCTCAGTATTATGCTGATCGCAATATATATGATATAACACCTTGAAAATTTTATTAGGAATAACAGCAAGATATGGATGAGAAAAAAGTGAAAAAAAAACCCAAAAAAAGAAAAACAAAAACACACATTACCCTATTGGTCACGCGCGATCATCGATGCAAATAATCTATACCCTATAATCTACACAATATTATGTAAAAGTTTCCCATCATTCACATCATTTTTTTTTCTAATCCAAAATATTCAAGCAACTACTCTCCTTGGAAAGAAATTAAATACCATCCAGGTGAAAAGACATTGTAACTAAAATGAAGCATCACCTGTAATGATCAATATCAATTGCCAAATCGAAAGAGAAACTATGAAAAAATAAAATTTAAGTCAGAGGCTTAATTTCAGCTAATATAATAGCTTCAGACATAAAATGTCATCAGCATTTCATGCACGCATGACACAACCAAGCTGAAAGGGAGAGCTTAAACATAAGAATTGTTTTTACTTACGCCTACAGGTAGACAACAAGAATACACACTTTTAAATTGCAGGCATTTTAAAAAAAAAAGCAATTAGGCTCCTTGAAATGCCTTTGGAAAAGCTGGGAAAGAAGGATATAGCAAAAACCAGGATATCGAGGCAACAATTGGTGGGGTTTTTTTTTTTGGGGGGGGGTGGTGTCGAAGAAAAGAGACAGAATTAGAATGCCCCCATATCCTTCAAATCCTCTAGCAAGGGGATGTATAAAGATGGAGCAGATAAAGTAGGGATGATATCATTTCTCTAAAGGCATGACTAAATGGAAACATGGATAAAGTACGATGATATTATAATTTATACATGACAGTCTCCACAAGTTATGATAAAATTGAGAAGAGAATTAAAGGAGGTGGTAAATGGGCAGTGGGTACTCAATTGTCATCTATGTGCTGTGCTATTCACTTGTCCTTAGGCTGAATCTATAATAAGAGCACAAGATTGCACTCAGTATTACTAAGAAACGAAGAGAGAAATTACTGCAGAAAGACGATTAGTTGTTTCAATACTATCACCCATAGCCATGTGCATTTGCCCGACATGCCAAGCCAACTCTGCTAGTAAGCATATCTATCACACTTTCTTTTGCCAATTACATATGCGAACAATTACTCACATTCTTTTCTTTTCTTCATCAATTCTTCCACTTTAAGGACGCATTTTTCCCTCTTTGAATGGTGCTATCAAATTCGGAGTCGAAGTTTGGCAAATTATTGAAAATGTAATATTTATCTCACAGAATGTAATAATAATTTTGCAAGTAGTTCAATATGGCACCATATATTCACACTTCTCATACATGCAAATATAATGTTTTGGATGTATTTACCACAAAAATAGTCTTCAATTTTAGAGGACTCTGGATGTAGTTATGATGAGTCAATTGGTCCAAGTTCAACCAGTGGCCCATAGACCTTCCACCCTAACTGGTTCTTTAACTAGAGGCTGGTGCTGATGACATGATGAAACCCCACGATGGGCCAAATAGACACTCAATTGACCATCTAATATGACAAAGGAATACTTTAAGCTTTAATGAACCAAACAAACTGCAGATAACTCCTGATCCAAATACTTTTTCTACAGCAAACAATGCTGCACCTAGCTATAGAAAATTTGTTCTCTGTGATTCAAGCCAGAGGCAATTTCTTCTGAATTTTGTGCTCTCTCTTTATTTGTCTTTCATCTTCCTTGAATAAGTAAAGCTACGAACTATTTAATTCTAAACATAATGATATGAAGGGGCCTTTGTGGGCACACTTGAAGTGATGCAGGCCTATGCTAGAGAAAGAAAGAAACAAGCCTTTATTTTACTAGCTTCCCCTCTTTCTATTCCAATTCACTTGCATCTGAAATTGATTGAACTAAAGGGCTTAAAGTTTGCTGAAAGAACTTAATGGACAAATGTATTGGCTACATGTTGCATACTTTCCCGTATCACTTGTATTATATGGGTGACCATCTCTATTTATATTTTCTTATACTGATTCCAGAGCTGCTATCAATCCTCAAGGCAGACAACTCTTCATTTGGGTGGCTCCTGACCCGGCAATAGCCAACTCTAAGCTTGATAGCTACCCAAAGTTGCTTCACTCCCAACTCATTTAAACAAAGTCAATCCATTGGCACTTATTGCTTTCATCCTAAGGACAGGAACTACTACTAGAACTAGACAGCATATCAGTTAGAAAACAATCCTTCATAAGCACATTCTGCAGACAAGGAAAAAGATTAGATGAAAGCCGTGTCATCGATTGAACTCCCAACAGACAGGAATCTGAAATTATCCATAACTTTCAAAAGCAATACTAAGATCTTAAAGGAGACTCCATGTCAGATCAATTACTTAATGAATTCCTCATCAGTGAGCAACCATAGAGGATCCCAATCTAGCTAATTGACAAATCCAAATTCCATTACCACAATACCAGGAAAATTTTTCCAGCCCTTTCAACTTCAGACAAAGTTCAATAACACCCCTCAAAGCCCACGCAAAAACAGGTCCATACAATTACAGTATTAACACGGTAATTGGTCAATAGAAGTAAGAATCCAAGAATAAATCTCAACTAAAAAGCCAGCTACAAACCTTGTGAAGGTGATTAAACCTTCACTTAAACCAACAACAGAGAGCTGGTCCCCAAGGGGCAGTTCAGGCGGATGGAAAAACAAAATCTTTTCCACCTCCTCACCCTCCCGTTGGCCTCTTGTCCGGTCAAACACGCACAATTTGACAGCATCACTCGGGATCGTTGCAGCAGATGAAAGACCCATTTTCACCGAAATTCACACACCCTCCTCTCCAGCAAATTAATCCATGAATTTATAGGGTTTCGACGATTCTAGCTGCACGCCAAAATAAAAGGGGTGCAAAAGTAAGCATTACAAATGGGCAATGCATGCTGCAAAACTGATGTTATGAAGGAGGAGGAAGAAAAGGTCGAATTGTGAGGATGAAATTGATCGATAGCAATAGCGAAAGTAACGAAAGAGTAATGGCAAGCGATTTCACAAGAACGAGAATTCAAAAGTACCTACCGAAGAAAGGGCATTTATAGGTCGATTAAAAGCACGTCGGCAAAAGTGGCATGGAATTCTGACAACAGACGCTGCCGCTGATCTTCAATCGCAAGCACAAACTGGAAGACTGAACCAAGGTGAGGTGACGGTGCCCCTGCACCAAACGGTCAATTAGAAAAAATAATTAAAAAAAGAAGAGGAAAGCCGTTCAACCTGCACATGATTTGGCTAAATAGTTATTTTGCATCAAAAAGTTATTCAAATAGTGGTCATAACTGCAATTTATTTGACTAAAAAAGATTTTTTCTCGTTTCTGGAGAACGCTTTTTCTCGCATCGAAGTCGAGTCACCGACAATAACCTCAGATGTTATCATCATCTACACCTAGTTACTTCCCTCCTCTAATCATATTTCCACACTTCTAGGATTCTCATCCCATCATACTTAATACATCTTGACAGCAAACTTATCCCACAAACTACTCAATCCACTTGGACTAGCAACTTAATGACAACCTTCTATTGCTACGTAGAGCCCTGATTACAGTAGGCGTAGATTTCATTATTACTAGACACCCATATCTCTTTACGATACATCTCACTATATAGGCCATTAGGAGATCAAATATAATTCATCCTCCACATCTGACTTGCTTGCTATTTTCCCTTAGCAACTATGGCACAAGGTTATATGCTTCCTCCCCAAAAAGACCTAGTCTATCGCCTTCAACCACCAAGCCTAGAAGAAATCGATGAATACGAACACTCGGTTGTTGGGCAGTTCGCCGACACCCGCCACTACTCACTGGATGAAGTATGTGATGCTGTGCTGGGGGGTTCATCACTATGAGGAAGAAAGACCAATATTTCCAATTCAAATGTTCAGATCCACAGGACAGCGACGCGCTAATCCAACTGGAGTCTCTGGCCATACAAGGTGGCCTCCTAGTTCTTCGGCGAAGACCAGCAGAGCAGCCCATGCGTTGATGGAGTTTCACAAATCCAGCACTTTGGGTACAAATTCATAATGTCCCTCCATTATACCACAACTCTACAACGACTCTTGGGCGAGCTCGGTTAATTGGAGAACCAATCGATGTTGGATTCCAAGGAGGCCGTGAACTCTGAAAGGCATTCCTCCGAGTTCGAGTCCAAGTCCACCTTACTTCCCCGCTAACACCAGGTGCCTACATCACAAATGGAAACGAGGCGTTCTGGGGCCCATTCCGATATGGGAACGTGTTCCACTTTTGCAATCACTGTGGGAAAGTCGGACACCGTGAACAAACGTGCACAACCCCTGCACCCGTCGCCTCCATGATTTTGGAACAAAAATATGCTGCCTTTGAAGTTCGATAAGTCCCTCTAGTTCGTAGCTACCACAGACACTAATTTTCAAACCACATCCGAGCCTTCCCAAACACACCCAACTACTTAACTTCAAGAGTTGATCTGCTCGAGCCTAGGTCCCCGGATTATGGACTAGTCCCGGCTATGGGTATGGCAAAGGACCATTTGAAGGTAATGATTCAAGCAGCTCAAGTGACAAAGATACAGGACCCCACACTCATCAAGGTCATGGGTCTGGCACCTATTCTATGGGGGCGCGGGACCGAGCCATCCAAAAGGATCACACACTTTGAGTTCATCTCGAAGTAGCTCTCTCACGTCCCAGCATGGATTTCGGGAATTTCGAGTGCATGAGCATATGACAACATCTCTAAATCAGGGGACCATAGTCAAACAAAATGAATACTTTCACAACGAGAACTCATACTCATGACATTTGGGTGCGTGTCATATACTTCCCATAAAAATCGAGCCGCTTGAGAACCTTTATGCGCACCATGATCTTGAATCCTCCCACATTGACACATTTTCATCTAATGGAATCAAATGCTACCGCCTGGACAACCCAAGGATCTGCAGTGAACCAAATAAACAGGCACTTTACCAAGCTAATAGTATCCCAGCTTACCAAACTATGGAGGAAGAAGACTCACTGCCAGCTCACGTCACTATTATGTTAGAACAACCCGACTTCAGTGCTTACCCAAACTACGATTGTTTTGGCTCTACCACACCCGGCTAACCAAAGAGAAGAGGAAGTACACAGTTCCCAGGTTGACAAGTAAAGGGTAAGCGCAAAATCCAACTAGAAGATTCAGGTGCACCCTTTCCAAACACCTAACCAGTCACTCTTTTATTCAAACTAATGACTCTAATTTTATGAACTATCACCCAACCCCAAAAAATAAAATCCCAAAATTATTACCACACAGTGACATTACTTACTCCATTTGGAAATTTTTATTTTATATATTCATCGCATAACTTCTTATCTCAAGTTAAGGAAACACACGGGGTCTCGGAGGCTACCCTAAAACAGCCTCTGATGAAGCCATGAAGATTTGTGTCTGGAACTGTAGGGGATTACGAAGTAATGCGGACGACCCTACAATTCCTTTTTTGGTGAATATAGTCTGCCTCTACTAACCGGAGATTTTGTGCTTGCTTGAAACCAAGACAACTGTGGAAACATCAACTCATAGGCTCCATCTTTTGGGGTTTTCAAATAGTCTAGTAGTTGATGCAAAAGGTCTCACAGGTGGAATATGGTTGGGATGGAAGAATAGTATTGCCTTAAATGTAAAATATTTTTATAAAACTACGTGTGGTGTAATCTAAATGCTATGTACAATATACATAGTATGTATAATAAAACTTGGGACATTTGCTTTGTGTATATTGACCCTAACTTACAAAATCGAAGCACCATATGGGAAAGGCTAAAAACCATTTACAAAAAGTTCCAACTGTCAACCCTCCTAATTAGAGACTTCAACCAAGTTGAATATAATTCCGACAAACTTAGTGGAAGTGCAAACATCAAAGGCTGGGATAACTTTATCAAATGGAAAATGAAAATTGACTTACTTGACATACCATTTGTTGGCCCGAAATTTACCTAGAGCAATGAACAATTTCAAGGGGAATTGCTCTTTGAATGATTAGACCGAGCCTACTCTACTCCTGACTGGCATGACATGTTTAATGGTTTGTACCTGAAAAGCCTACCTATTCTTTGTTCAGATCATGGCCTAATCATACTCTATATACAGTATCAACAAACACTTAAAGGCAAACCCTACAAGCTAGAAGCATGGACACTGTTCCAAAAGGAAGTGACGGACGATATTCAAGCAACATGGCAAAGTTCAAAGGAGGGTTCTTTTATGTATACCTTGATAAAAAAACTCAAAGGTAGCAAGCAATTCTGCAAACAGTGGTGTATGACACGTAAAAGTGAACGCATAGCTATTTGGGAAAATCTATGCCAAAATGCCACAAATCCGCTCGACAGCATCACAAAAGCTACTTTGGGACCTGACGCTACAGTACACTAGCAATGTTCATTGGAACAAATCCAATGCACTATTCAAGACATGTCACTCTACTGGAAACAATGTAGCAAGCTAAAATGGAACATGCTTGGTGATAGTATGACTAAATCTTTTTCTTTTCCCCAATATGCTAAAGAGAGAGCAGTGCAGAACTGCATTTGAGGATGCAAAACAACTAATGGCAAGTGGATAACGGCGCGTGAAGAACTAACTCACTATGCGGTTCAGTTTTTTTGAGGACTGTTTAACACTCTATGGACACCGAACGACCCTGACAAAAGACAATGAGTATATAATTACATTGCTAGATATCGCAAACACCTCTCGCAGAAAGATATTAATTGGTTCAATCAACTTTCACAGATGAGGAAATACGAGAGGCGTTCCTCATAATGAATAGATGGAAATCACTGAACCCTAATGGCATACCAACACTTTTTTGTCACGAAATGTGGGATATTAGTGGTCATGATGTAACTGCTGCCATAAGAGAAACTCTCCAATCTGGATGACTTTTGAAGCAAATTAATCACACTTTTATATCTCTAATACCGAAGGTACCCAATCCGAAAACATTTAGTCAATACTACCTAAATAGCCTTTGCCATGTGATATACAAAGGTATCTCTAACTGCCTCACCAATTGGCTAAAAAGATCATGCTGTCACTTATTAGACCGTGCCAAAACGCATTCGTATCTGGATGACTCATAAGGGGTAGTTTCTTTATGTTCTATGAGATTATTCATTATATTAAGAACAAACGTCGAGGGCCCCTATTGCAGGGCTCAAAGTCAATGCCAACAAGGCCTATGATCTGCTGAAATGGGACTTTATTGAAGCATTCTTAAGGCAAGTTGGCTTTTCGGAGTTATAGATCACCATCATCATGGAATGCATTACAACTATCTTATACTCTATCCTAATAAATGGTAAACTCTCATCATGTTTTAAACCCGAGGCTGGCATACGGTAAGGAGATCTGCTATCTCCCTATATCTTTATCCTATGCATGGAAGTTCTTTCAGACTGTTTAATATGGGTCCAGTAGCAACATACATGCCTTGGCGTTAAAATATCGCGTACTGCCCCGCCTATTAACCACCTTCTGTTCGCTGATAATGCGTTTGTTTCACAACAGTTCATCAACAACAATGCCAAACCCTAAACCAATCCATTAACAAGTTTTACCTAGCATCGGGTGAGGTCATCAACATGCATAAGTTATTCATGATACTCTCACCCAACGCGCAGGAGCACCACCGTACCATGATGCAATCCATCTTCACGATGAAAGTCGAGAACTCCTTTGGAAAACACTTGGGATTGCATGTACACCTTGACAAATCCAGAGCCTAAGCATTTGATCATCTGATAGAAAAAGTGCAATAGAAAATGCAAGGATGGAAAGNNAAACTTCCCTCCCCAGTAGGATGCCTTTTCCTTATCAATAATGTCATTACAACACTCTATCACCATACACTATTTGTATATCAAATCCCAACAAACACTCTCCGTAAACCCAATACCTTGATCATGACTTCTTCTGCCTAAACTCCCACGGAAAACCATCAGTTCATTGGGGCAAACACGACACATGCCAACAACCAAAACTACTTGGAGGGCCGGGGATACGAGACTTATAGAAATCGAACCAGGCTTTACTAATTAAACAAGTATGGCGTATCTATGTTAACCAGCAATCCCTGTTAGCACTTTTATATTGAGGTAAGTACGGTGCACACTCACGCATATACACATCTTATTATGAATGTAAGGATCGTAATACCTTACAGGGCCGACTGGGGCTACTTAAAGTAGCCACCAAATTCAAAGAAGCATTGAGTTAGAAAATCCACAAAGGATGCACTCTACACATTCTAGAAGATAAATGGTGTAACAGCAACAAGCTACAACCAAGGCAACCTATTAATTCGACACTCTGGGAAAAAGGCCTGTCTCTACACTTTTCAATGAAACAAGAACATGATGGAATCTATCAATGCATAGGGCCTTGTTCCCCCTTAAGTTGTTTAGAGTATCTTTAAGCAGCCAATAAGACCTACAAGTAAACTCGACCAAATTTACTAGTCCCTAGAACCCAATGGAATATACACTGTCAATGAACAATGGAAAACATATTCAAGACCCTGAAGCAACTAAAATGTGGAACACTCTTTGGTCTTCACAAATCCCAGCACGTTGGAAAATGATAATATGAAAGGCTTATCATGATGCA
>NCQT01099065.1:4658-23270 GCA_002740465.1 Stenocereus thurberi
CACTTAAAATGCAAAAAAAAAATTTCAGGAATGTAAAGCTAAATTTGCTCATGATTTAAAATTTTAAAGTAAGATTTAAAATGGATAAAAATCCATTAGAAAAATGTTATCTAAGCCCCTTTGAGAAGGAGACCATATCAATGAAGGGTACATAAAACCAACCCTGATAAAGCTGTTAATTTCTAGATAACTCATCGTTGAAGGTAAAGAATTTGGAATAGAGATAAAAAGGATAGGCCTGACTGCAATGTGAGGCACGTTATATTAAAATCTAACATCCTTAAGGAGTAAATCATTCGAATAGATAAAAGCTCTAAGAAGTATTAGGTCGTAGCTTAATATAAGCAGAAAAATGATTGACTGGATCAAATGAGCTCCTACGATTATAAACTTGGTTCGAATTATACGAGGCTTATTTGTTGTATGTAGAGTGTCCTTCACTAATATTATGGAATTTTTAAATCGAGTGTTATTTGCTGTTGATAGTTGCGTACTGAAGATGGCAAATAATTCTTTAAATCTTTATTGGTTTCCAAAACTAGACCTGACAAATGGGTCATTCGGTTTAGGTACGAGTTAAGTCAAGCTCAGATCAGGTCGTGTTCGGGTTAAGGGACATTTCGGATCGTTTCGGTTTGAGTCGGGTATGGTTTGACTCGGGTCGATTTCGGGTCAACTAATTTTTGATCAAATATGCTCATCATGCCAAAACAAGCAACTTTGTAGAAAATTTTGGGCCGATTATGGTTCAAATCGGGTCAATTGTGGTTTTGAGTCCACTCCCGGGTGAGTATACTTCGGGTGTCAGGTCGGGTATGGGTCCGGTTCGTTCAGTTCGGGTTTCAGGGTCTCGGGTCAGTTTTGCCAGGTCTATCCAAAACTAGGTGGATTTTGTCCAAGAGCATTTGTTACTCAAAGTGCATGGATGTTGAAAGAAATCTAGAGTTTTTGAGAAAATTTCCTTTTTGAAAAGAGTCATCACCTTACTATGATTGTGGCTTGGCTGGGAAGTCTTTTATCGCAAAACTCCGGATATTGCTCATGAATCCTAATTAATATGTGCGATCTAGGTTAATCATTATTCTAACGAAGGTAAAAGCATTCCTCCTTGACTTTGGTAGTCCGGGCAAACTAAGTGCCTATAGGTTATATGGGTGTTTGTAAACAGCTTTTTGGACAACTTTTTGACAAAAAAGAGCTTTTTGGCCAGAATTAGATGTTTGATATAGTGAAAAAGTTAATTTAAGTGTTTGGTAGAATATCTTTTTAGAAGAATTTTTTGGGAAATTAGCTTTTTGTCTCACAACTTTGTTAGTTTGCTATAAACAACTAATTCAAACAGGTAATACAAATAGCTAATTCAAACAGCTAACAATAATAAAAACAACTAACAACTAAAAGCTGTTCGCCAAACAGGGTCATAATCATCCGAGCAAAGAAAATGCTAGGATCTAAATGTCTTTTGATGTCCTAAGCATGTTTTTACTGAAAAGGACGTTGAAAAAAATTTATTCTTCCAAGGTTTCTGCACATAACGTTGTCTAAGGATAGGACCAAGAGGAGCTTCATTAATGAAAATGGCGAGTGCATGAGATGAGAGTAAAGAAGTGTATTCTCAGCATTTGGCTATAATACCCCTTTTGCGTTAGATCAGCATGGCCTTAGAGGGATCTTCTAGAAAGTTAGGAGAGTAGGAAATACTCATATCCCTCTGATGAGGTCTTAATGGATCTCATTAACGTGTGGGTTCATCCGCTTCTAGGGACAGCATGATCCTAGCAATAGCAAGAGCATGTGTTTGCTCAATAATGAAATTATTTGAGGAAGACAAATATATGCCTCTATGGCAAGACATGAAAAGGGCAGATTTCAATAACTATGAAACACTCATCAGCCTAAGAAACAACAGCAACATAAGAAAGTTTGCAAAAGAAAATAGCAACAAGGGTTTCACAATACGCCTTCATTCGTAAGATTCAGTTAAGAGAACGAGCCATATAAGAAGGCAAGGGTTGGATAAGTCAACATATAGTTTGAAGATTGGTCGGGCAGGAGTCTGGTATGCATAACGAATGAACTGAGGGACCTTGCAGCTTTGGGATCAACAATCAACATCAGCTTCGGCCAATGCAGTAAACTATATGCACTCAACAACTATATGTTCTTTCTGACCGTACCACCATGGCACAGATGGAAGTGACATTAACAAAACGTAAAGAACTGGATCCTTGGTTCACTGATATTAAAAATCAAATCTTATTAGTATCACACTAAAAGGGTATAACCACATGTCTTTAGAGTCCCACCTTATGGGCGAGTCAACAAAACTTTTAAAGGACAGTAAATCTTTGGGCAACATTCATTTGTTAGGCAAATATATCTCTTGAACAAAGTCTTTTGAACCCATGAGGATGCTGAAGAATCAAAGGCTATAGGATCACCCTAGAGGGGGGTGAATAAGGTGATAATCAAGGTTGCTAAGCAATCGAAATGTAAATGCGAAAAAGTAAATCGGGACAAAACACAATCGATTTTTAACGAGGTTGGGCCTCAAAATGCTTAATCCCCACTTAGAGTTCCCTAACTCCATGATTAACCCGAACTTTTATTAGGAAGATTGATTACACAACTTTAGAGTACACCTACTCTAAGTTCCAAGCCTTAAGTTGAACCCTTCAACTAGGCTTGGTAGAGTTGACCCTTCAACTCTATAATCCTACCCAAGTACAAGATGAACAATGCAACTCGAATGTAAGGAAAAGCAAATTTAAGCTCAAAGAATGCCAAAGTATGCTTGAGGAAGTAGTATTCCAATCGAGTGCTAGCTCTCTGTGTCTATTTCTCTGCTTTTCAGCTCTTATATTTATAGTCAAGCCTTGAAGTAGCTGTTGCAACTAGCCGTTATACTTTCCCAAGGAAACTACTGCAGTTCAAGGCCCTTGAAAAATCTTTCAGTTTTATTTACCAACGTTCTCTTGCTATTTTTGCTGATGCTGTTTTGTAGCAATGGTTGCTTGGTTGGATTTCCTTCAGCTGCTGATTTCCAACGGCTGCTTTGCATACTTATGGGGATTTTCAATTGTTTTTCCATTAATCAAGGCAAGCAATATCGTAGTTAGAGAAAAATCAAGTGATCATCACTAAAAAGATGGGATGTACATAATCAAATTTATCAGAATATTATTATCAAGACCAATTTCATTAATCATGATCAAAAACATAAAATAAGAGCAACTTATTTATCAAGTTTTAAATATACTTTCATCAAAATTCTCTTGGGCTTTGACAAAATGTCTTTGTGAGCTTTGAGGGAGTTAACAATCTCCTCCTTTTTGATGAAAGGCAATATTTAAAACTTAATAAACCATTGGCACTTGGTATGAACATTAACCAAGTTAATACATTCTCTGAAGTTATATGGTAGCTACCAAGACCATTAAGAGGTAATCAATTTGACATCAAAGTTTAATGCGTTTGCCAAGATATGTTGCCTAAATGACAAAATACACTAGTGCATTATCGATTTAATCAAGATAGAGGAACAGGGCATAGGGTATTGTATTGCATTCAACACTTACCGATTAACTGAGATACATTACCTGATGAATACATCACTTGACCATACTACCAAAACATGCTTCGATGAATACATTACTTGACCATACTACCAAAACATGCTTCTCCCCCTTTGACTTTCAGCAAAAAGAAAATTAGGGGAAATGTAGTTTCATACTCGTGGGATACAACCAAGGCAAAAAAACTAGAAGAAAGACTTAGCAACGTAAAAGGAAAAGTCAACCAAGATTTAGGTGAAACAGGGATCAAAGGAGGTGGACTGGACGATGAGATCGGTAGCTTGGGTGGCCCGGCCCAAGTCTGACGAGGTGAAGGTGATAGCAAGTCGGGCACCATGGTGGACCATAGAAGTCAGACGTATTAATTCATTCATCTTCTTGCCAAGTAGCCCCATGTTAGTGTGTATCAAATCCACCTAAGTACGCAACTCAACATAATCCTCTCTTAGGCTCTCAAGGCTCTCCCGTAGGGCATGTAAGGTAGGTTGGTCAGAGAGTGGAGCTTGGAGATCAGCGGCTTCAGCAGAGGTGAGCTCAGAGGCATGTTTCCATCCTCTTGTGGCGGTCTTGTAAAAACGAAGGGATTTGAGGGAGTTAGCAGATATTACTGGGACCGTTTGGGTGTCACAGTCTTCAAACTCAAAAGGAACTTTGAAGTGGGTAAAGATACGTGTGAGGAGGTTGCCATAAGGAAGGGATGAGGGGTGACTCATGTTGGCGACTCGGTACATGTAACTAACAATGATTGATGCATAATCCACCAAGTATCCATTCATGAGATGATAAATGGATTCAAGAGCCACATCATTGTAGGCTTCTTTTGAGTGATCTTTTGGATAAAAAATGCAAACAAAAACATAACGTAGCAATCGGGGTTCAGGGAACAGGACATGATATGGTGGTATCCTATTTTGACATTTGCAGGCAGCTGATTTTTGAGGGCAGGCATGTTGAGTGAGACACAGAGCATTGGCCATTTTGCGAGTTGAGGAAGGAGGGGTAGGGTTAGTGAATTTCAGACCGAACACGGTTGACAGCACTGAGCTGTTGATAGTGATAGGCACAGATTTCACTAAACTCACAAGATACACCCCATTGCCATCCATTTTCGTTTCCAAATTGACATAAAATAGGCGAACCAAACGGGGGTACACAATGTCACCTAATTCACACAACCCTAAACAATTACCTTTAGCCAATTTCTCATAAAATGCAAACTATTCAGATTTGAAGAATTGAAGGTCTAATTTTTCACAGACTGAAATAGAGCGGGTGCGAAGGGAATGATATCGGTCTTGGTTGGCAGAGGTTGAAAACCACTCCCCGGGAGGGGAGTCTAGGGCTCGATTCATGACTTGACGAAGTGGTGATGTGGACGGCTGACGTCGCTTAGGGTGGGAGGAGATCAGTGGCGTGCATTCTGAGTCGTGGCTGGCCCGTGCCAGAGCAGACTGTGAGCTAGAGGCAGAAGAGGAATCGGACATGTGCACCATGGTTTAGACTCGTGGGGGACAAGCTCGTTTCGATAGTTGAGAAGCCGGTCGATTCGAGCGCTGTTTGGGCTGAGCAGGGGTGGCGCCACCTTAAGGTTTGCTGGAGGTGGCTTTAGAGGTTTTGGAAGGGCAATTGGAGGCTTTACCACCTCTAGTGCATGCCATGGTGGCTACTTTGGAAGGGGAATAAGAGAGTGAGGATCGATTGAGAAAGGTGGCGGTGAGGACCTGAGGAGATTTAGCAATAGCGGTTGGAGGAGAAAAATGGAGAAGGAAGAGTAAGGGCACGCATGAAGAGAGAGAGAGTGGTTCAAGAAAAAGTCTAATTATAATTGAGAGAGGCTCAATTTTGAAAAGAAATCAAAACAACATTGACGAGCAATATCTCCAAAATAGGAATGTCCTTGATTTTTGCCAAAACAAAGTTGGTAGGATCTTGTGAAGTGGAGATCAAATTAAGGAAAAAAAACGAATCAAAATATCTTTTCAAAAAAAATTTCCAATAAAAAAAAATCCCGTGAGTCCAATTTAGAAGGAAATACATCTGATTACCTTCCATTGGATGAACCATTGATATATTACTCATGCTTAAGGCCTTGAAACATCAATTCAAGCCCTTGATTTCGTTATACAAAAAAACATCTAGCTTTTGACTGCCGTTCAAGACTTTGAACTGCAGTTTAAGGCCTTAAAATTCTAGATAGTAGCTAATCTTGCCTGCAAAACCTCAAGAACTTAGTTGGCACTTTGAGAGGTCTCCCCCTCAATTTAGGCATTGATATTAATCATCCCGAGTTCTTGACGAATATGGTTGAATTGGTCCTCACATAGGGGGTTTATAAAAATATCAGCTAGTTGAGAATTTGTTGGAATAAATTCTAAGGAGATATTGCCTTTTTCAACGTGATCTCGGATAAAATAATGACGTACCTCGATATGCTTCGTTCGAGAATGTTGCACTGGATTTTTCGTTATATTGATAGCACTCATGTTGTCACAATGAATAGGGACATGTTTGAGATTGATTCCTAAGGCGCGTAATTGTTGTTTTATCCATAAGAGTTGTGCATAACATGCTCCAGCAGCAATATACCCTTCTTTCGCTGTCGAAAGTGCCACTGAGTTTTGTTTCTTAGAGTGCCAAGAAACAAGAAATGGACCAAGGAATTGGCATGTGTCTGATGTGCTTTTTCTATCCACTTTGTAACCTGCATAATCAGCGTCAGAATATCCAACTAGAGAAAAATCTCCCCCTTTAGGATACCACAGTCCTAAATTTTTAGTACCTGCTAGGTATCTAAAAATTCGCTTAACTGCGACAAGATGTGATTCTTTGGGGAACGATTGAAACCGAGTACACAAACATACGCTGAACATAATATCGGGCCGACTAGCAGTTAAATATAATAAGGAGCCAATCATACCTCGATATGTTTTATCATTTATCGTCTTACCATTGAGGTCTTGATCAAGTTTGGTACTTGTGACCATTTGAGTACTTGCATGTTTAGCCTCATGCATTTTGAACTTCTTTAATAGCTTATTCACGTACTTACTTTGACTTACGAAAATGCCATCATTAAGTTGTTTGATTTGTAAGGCAAGGAAGAATGTGAGTTCACCAACCATGCTCATTTCAAATCCCTTGCTCATGAGGTTTGAAAATTCCGTACATAGAGAGTCGTTAGTAGCACCAAAAATTATATCATCAACATAAACTTGTATGATAATGAAATCCTCCCCCTTGTTCTTTATAAAAAAGCGTTCTATTAATTTGACCACGTCTACAATTGTGTTCAAGTAAGAATTTGCTCAATTGCTCTTACCAAGCTCTAGGAGCTTGTTTCAAGCCATAAAGAGCCTTTTGAAGCTTGAACACCTGATTAGGGAGATTAGGATTTTCGAACCCAGGAGGTTGTTCAACATAAACTTCCTCTTGCAAAAATCCATTCAAAAAGGCACATTTGACATCCATTTGAGAAAGTTTGATATCCATGTATGATGCAAATGCCAAAAGGATGCAAATGGCTTCTAAACGGGCTACTGGGGCAAAAGTTTCATCAAAGTCTATACCCTCTTCTTGATTATACCCTTTTTCCACTAGTCTAGCTTTATTCATCACCACATTTCCGCTTTTCATCTAATTTATTCCTAAATACCCATTTTGTCCCAATTACAGGGTGGTCTTTGGTCTAGGAGTGAGAAGCCGTACTTGGTTCCTTTCGAATTGGCCAAGTTCTTCTTGCATAGCGACAATTCAGTTAGGGTCTTCTAGGGCCTCTAGATGGTTCTTTGGTTCAATGAGTGACACAAAAGAGGAAAATGCACAAAAGTTTCAAAGAAAAAATCTAGTACGTATACCCGTGAATATGTCGGTAAGTAGATTGTCTGGAGGATGATATGATTTGTACTTGTACCCTCATCTTAGTGCATCCACAGTTTCTTCATTTGGATCACTGGGTGATGGTTCTTCTTCGTTTGTATCATGCAAACCTTCATTGGTGAGAGTCATGTTATTTTCATCATTTGGCTCTTGATGTGCTTCTTCATGCTCCTTATTGGACTTGGCTCTTTTATCTTCCTCATTCTCATATCTACTTAGTTTAAGCTCATGGAATGAACAAGAAGAGCTTAGCTTACCATCATTGGACGCATTAAAGACAATGTGAATGCTCTCTTCAATTAACTTAGTACGATTATTGTAAACAGATAGGCTTTACTATTCATGGAATACCCAACTAGAATACCTTCATCACTTCTGGCATAAAACTTACCCAATCTTTCTTTTCCATTATTGTGGATAAAGCATTTACAACCAAATACACGAAAATAGGAAATACTTGGTTTTCGACCTTTGAAAAGTTCGTAGGGAGTCTTTTTCAAAATGGGTCAAATCAAGCAACGGTTTATAACATAGTTAGCAGTATTAACCGCTTCCGCCTAAAAGGATGTTGGCAAATTGCTTTCACAAAGCATAGTTCTAGCCATATCCTCTAAGATACGGTTTTCTCTTTCAACCATAGCATTTTGTTGAGGTGTTCTAGGTGCTGAGAAATCGTGTGAAATTCCAAGATCATTGCAGAATTTAATAAATTCTTTTTGATCAAACTCCCTACCGTGATCACTACGAATAGAGACAATTGGTAAATTTTTGGAAATTTGTAGTTGTTTGCAAAGTTTTGAAAACTCATAAAATGCTTCATTTTCTCTTTTAAGAAAGAAACCCAGGTAAAACGTGAGTAGTCATCCATAATAACGAATATGTAAGAGCTACCTCTAAGACTGCGAATAGCTATTGGACCATATAAATCCATGTGGAGTAGTTCTAGTAGGCGTGCTGTGCTAATGCATTGCTTGGGCTTAAAAGAACTACACGCTTGTTTTCCTTTTTCACACGTATCGCAAATATGATCTTTTTCAAACTTGTATGAGGGTGAGCCACGGACTAGATCAAGCTTTGAAAGTTTTTCAATGGTATGCATGCTAGCATGACCTAATCTATGATACCATAACCAAGTGTCATCAAGAGAAGCTTTAAAACATGATAATTTTTCGGATGAAATGCTATTGAAGTTAATAGCATAGACATTGTCTATTCTAGGTCCATATAAGGTGATCTTGTCATTATGCACATTTTGAACAATGCAATGAGAGGAATTGAATATAACATTATTGCTTTTGTCACAAAGTTGGGATATGCTTAAAAGATTGAACTTTAAACCTTCAACAAGATACACATTTTTCGAGGAATTGGAGGGATCCTTACTAATCTTACCAATTCCTATGATCTTACCGGCTTTGTTGTCACCGAAGGTGACATTTCCATATTTCTTTTTCTTAATTTTAGTTAAAAGAGCTTCATTACCACTCATATGTCGTGAGCATCTGCTATCGAGATACCAAAGATCATCACGAGCCTTTAAGCATACCTCATCCAAGTTTTCAGGTTTAGTTTCTTGAACGTCATTTGCCATAAGGCATAGGTTTGCCACTTCTTCTTCTTTATCACTTTCATTGGAGTCTCTATCACCCCATGCTGCAATCATGGCTTTCCTGAATTCCTTCTTGGCTTTTTGCTTACATTTTTCTGCTTTCATTTGCAAGACTGGACCATCTTTTATAATATGTCCTGGCAAACCACAACCAAAACAAGGACCCAAGTTAGAATCATTTTTATTGTTTAGAAATTTCGTATCTTTTGAGAACTTCTCATTTTTGCTTGATGATGATCCCTTTTTGTAGAACTTCTTGGGATTAAATTTCTTTGACTTGAACATTTTCTTCAATCCTCTAGTGATCATTGCCATAGTGTCTTCATCCTCTTCACTTGACTCATCTTTCGAGGGAATAGTATCTTCACTTTCAGTTTTGAATGCTACTCCTTTCTTGAATTGAGTTTCTTTTTCTTCTTCGTCTTCTTTAAGATGAATTTAATGCGTAAGGAGTTTTCCTAACAAATCATCCAAGGCTAGTGTCTTGAGGTTTTGAGCTTCCTCAATTGCAGTGACCTTAGGACCCTACTTGTTCTTAGGAAGACACCGAAGTATTTTCCTGACCATCTCCTCGTTGGTGTAGGTTTTACCAAGGGACTTGAGATTGTTGGTTATATCAGTGATCCTTGTGAACATTTCTTTGATCATTTCATCAGGTTGCATTTTGAATAGCTCGTATTGATGAACGAACATGTTGATTTTTGTCTCTCTCACTTGACTTGTCCCTTCATATGTCACCACCAGCTTGTCCCATATTTCTTTTGCTGATTCACATGCACAAATACGATTGTAGTCATTAGCGTCCAATCCACAATATAATATATGCATGGCCTAACAGTCTTTTGATAGCCTTGCAAAGTCTTCTTGGGTGTATTGTTCTTCAGATTTTGTAATAGTTTTTCCATCAATCGTGATTTGAGGAACGTATGGTCCTTTTGTCACGATGTCTCATAATTTATAATCTTCAGTCTTGATAAACATCTACATCAAATTTTTCCAATATGAAAAGTTAGTACCTCTAAACAAAGGTGGTCTAGTAGTAGAACGACCTTGATCATAGTAGCCTTCTCCGGTAGCGGCCATGATCGTTCCCAGTTGACGGTGAAGTCAAGAAGTGGTGGGTCTAGCTCTGATACCAATTGAAGAATCAAAGGCTATAAGATCACCCTGGAGGAGGGTGAATAGGGTGATAATTAAGGTTGCTAAACAATCAAAATGTAAATAGGGAAAAGTAAATTGGGACAAAGCACAATCGATTTTTAACGAGGTTGTGCCTCAAAAGGCTTAATCCCCGCCTAGAGTTTTCTAACTCTAGGATTAACCCGAACTTTTATTAGGAGGATTGATTATACAACTTTAAAGTACACCTACTCTAAGTTCCAAGTCTCAAGTTGAACCCTTTAACTAGGCTTGGTAGAGTTGACCCTTCAATTCTATAATCCTACCCAAGTACACGAAGAACAATATAACTCGAATGTAAGGAAAAGCAAATTTAAGCTCAAAGAATGGCAAAGTATGCTTGAGGAAGTAGTATGCCAATCGAGTGTTAGCTCTCTGTGTCTATTTCTCTGCTTTCCAGCTCTTATATTTATAGTCAAGCCTTGAAGTAGCTGTTGCAACTAGCCGTTATACTTTCGCAAGGAAACTGTTGCAGTTCAAGGCCTTGAGCTTCAGTTTAGGGCCCTTGAAAATCCTTCCGGTTTTATTTACCAATGTTCTCTTGCTGTTTTTGCTGATGCTGTTTTGTGGCAATAGTTGCTTGACTGGATTTCCTTCAGCTACTGATTTCCAACGGCCACTTTCCATACTTATGGGGATTTCCAATTGTTTTTCCATAAATCAAGGTAAGCAATATCATAGTTAGAGAAAATCAAGTGATCATCCCTAAAAGGTGGGATATACATAATCAAATTTAGCAAAATATTATCATCAAGACCAATTTCATTAATCATGATCAAAAACATCAAATAAGAGCAACTTATTTGTCAAGTTTTAAATATACTTTCATCAAAATTCTCTTGGGCTTTCACAAAATGTCTTTGTGGGCTGTGAGGGAGTTAACAGATGTAAGTTGCCATTTACACATTTAGAAGAATTAAGTAGGAATACTTTTTAATTTTAGGGAAGAAGGTTACAGATTAACAGTATGTTAATTGTTCCTAATCTAAGTAGTTCATAATGATCAATCCCCATTGTAATTCCCTTCAATGTAGAATGTTGACTCCAATAGAGAGGCCACTGGTTTCAAAGATGTAGATGATGAGATGGTAGCAGAGAATGACATGGCTTAGAGCAAAGTGAGAATAGAGGATTCAATCATGCATAATCGTGAGAGAAAGAAGTAGTCTAAGAGACTCCACGCAGGAAAACATTTTTAATTTCAACATCAAAAAATAAAAACGAAGAGCCAGTAGGCAGTAGCAATAATGATTGCATTCATCCCATATAAAAAACCAAGAACGTTTGCATTACCCAAAATGGTTATTTAAAGGAGATTTTTAAATTATCTCAGCATTTACGACCTTTGCAAAATGAATTCATATAGCTTTAGGCAAGGAATGAAGATAACAACCTCTAGGTTATGAAAATTTCAAATTAATGAGAGTAAAGGCTTTCAAATTCTTTCCAGCCCCAAGGCTTTGGAAAATGGGTTGGATTTATCAGAGGAAGGAGAATTTGGAGCTCAACTAAACGAGGAAGCTGAGCCAATCCAAGGCTTTCAAAAGTCAACAGGCATCAAACCAAGCATCCAATCTTAGCCAACTCAATTTGCCAAGAACTTGAAGTAAACCATTATAAGAGCAACTACCTTTCGAGACATCTTACGTGCTGGGAAACTGCATCATTCGCGAAGTCAAACTTCAGAGAGCTTAGAACATATTACAAAGGAATCCTTATTAGGAAACTTCTAGGTATCTCAGGCTTCTAGAATGAGAAGGCAATTGTTTCCAGGGTAGCCAAAACTTTTAACAAAAAATAAGATCAGACCAACATCTAATTAAGAAAAGCTACGCACCTAGAGGAAGTGATCCCAGATGAAGTTAGCAACATAGAATGTATTCTCAATGGGGAAATTATACCTTACATTATTTAGTCGATATGAATATAGGGCTTGGCCACCCAAAAGAAGTGATCCAGATGAAGATAGCAACCTGAGTAGTCGTAGCTTACAATTCAAATTTGTTAGTTATATTCCATAGAAATTTCCAGCCATAGGTTATTAAGGAAGGATTCTCAAGGATAGTAGAATCTAAGCATATAATGGACTCTGTAAGTGTTACTTAGGTATCTGTGTCTTCTATTTTCTGGTGCTGACATAATAGATGATGCTCTTATTTCATTGCACAGAGAAGGTTGGAGTTTTGAGGGTGGATTGTGATGGCTACATGGTGGACAAAGAAATGGTGGTGGAGATGATAATCGAAATGGATGTTTGTGGAGTATTTGTCTTTATCATATAGTCAATTCGAAAATTTCACAAAAGAATTTTGTTAAACAAGTGGTGGACATTTAAGCTACTGTAAACATGGTGCAATAAATCAAGGGATTGAAGGGGCAATATGTTAGAAAAGGAAGAGAGGGGAAAGAATGTTGATTAAAGGCCCCCCCAAAAAAATCAAAACAAGGCATTATAACAAGTAGGGATTCTAGCAGGCAATAAGGCACTGAAGCTCTAAGAGATGAGGCCATAGTGTTAAGAGGATATTAAATATGTTGGATTGTTCATGGCCATTATCATTAGAGTGCACTTTGAAGATAAGGGTGGCATTCTCCATCCCTACCATGTGTAGGGTTTTATTTTCAAAGAACCACAACATTGGACATGTGTAACTTCTACAAGTGAATTATAGGGACAGTGCAATTTTAGTCTAGGAGATGTGTGCTCTGATTAAGCCTATAGTAGGAAGGAGTTTCAAAATTGTTATTGTATTATTTTTTCATACAATGCTTGTAGTTTTGTGCTCTTTTTAATTTCTAGTACAGGTCATGGACTAATTATCAGCGGAAAAAAAGAGTAGTTTTAGTTTTAAGCTGCTTGAATATCACACAAGGGTTTATATTGTTTTGCTTCATGATTGTCTAATGCATATGGACAAATAACTACAGTGTGAAAAAATATTTGACCAAGGAGTTAATTCTGAAAAAATGGTCAAAAAAGTGTTTTGAACTACCTAGAACCTTACTGTGAGATTTACGGGGAGAATGGTTCACCCAAACCTGGCAGTATGCCGTTGTATATAATAGTGGAATACATACAAGTAAAATTATATTTATACCCTTGTATATTGATGCACACATGGGAAGCAATGAAGGTAATCAAGTTCAAAGGCAATCCAATCCCAAGGGGGTCCAAGAGGCAATTCAAGTTGTGAGAAAACTCATAAAAGATCAAGGCCACAACCCATCGGTTTTGGACAGCAAGTGTAGCAATTTAGTGAGCCTAATCACCTAGCTTCAAGGTAGTCTAAATCCATTTTATTGCCTTGATTTTTAAGTTTAGAAATTTATCTTTCCAATAAAGCAAATTTCAAGTCATTTGGACTTCATTTACCCATCCAATTCAGCTCTCAAAGTCCAGCTATACAAAATGCCCAGCTGACAGTTTCAGTACCTGGATTTGAGATTCTATTTTTCTACCCTTGGATGAACTTGGGAGCCTGCAAATCCACTTTTTGAAATCCTTTTTGAGTGTCCTTGAAGGCCACCCAAAAATATTCAAGTCAAATCCTGGTTTTAGGTTTCAAAAGGAGGCAAATATAGAAGAGGTGTAGACTATTTACAACAAAGAGTTACTTGACTTTATCAGAGTACAACTCTATAATGGCTGAGAATCAAAGGCTCCAAGATATGTTACCTGAAAATAGACACTTAGGGCTTTCTCTTTGTTTTGGAATGAACCCATTTGGTCAAGTATTTTGGAAGCTATAGTTGTTTGAGGTTGATGTTGCAGTTCTAAAAAGTACTGATAGCTTTTGCTTTTGCTTTTGTACTTGCTTACTTTTTGGCTCCCTCACCTTTTTGCTTTTTGGCCAGTTGTTTGGCCTTGTTTTCCTTTGTTTTTGCTGAATGTTAGAGGCCTATATAAGTGGGAAGAACCTCAGCTTTTAACTCACTTTTGAATATATGAATTGGTTGAGTTTATAATCCCTTGTGTTACTCTCTCTTGCTTATATCTAAAAGAACTCACTAGAGTGGTGTTCAAGAGTCATTTAAGGTTAATTGAGTGGTGGCATCTTATCTCTTTTAATCTTAAGGGTGAGCTCTAAGCTTCTTGGTGGTGATATATTATCTAAGAATCTTAGCTATCTATCTATCTTCTCACTCAAGCACAAAACCATGACTCTCCTCTTTCCCCCTTTCCATTACTACTTGAGATCTCTTCTTTGGTCTTCACTTCAAGATCTTAAAATTGCATCAAGTGGTATCAGAAACACATGTTCCTAACCTCAAAACACTCATTCCACAAAAGAACCCTTAAGCATTCATCCATTATGATTTATTTAGTAAACTTAAGGAAAGAGATTGCTTTAATTCCAAAGGAGTTGGCCAGCCTTGAAACTCCAAAGTTTCGTAGCCAAAAGGAAGAATTCCCTTACTGGATTTCCAAGGTGGAACAAGTCTTCACTCACTACAACCTTGAAGAACATGGGAGGTTGAAGTTGGTTATCAAGAAGCCCCGAGGCTATGCACTTGAATGGTAGGAAAGTACAAGTATAGGAGGAAGAAGAGAGGAAAAGGTAAGATCAGAACATGGGATAAGTTGAAAAGTAAACTAAAGTGTGCTTTTTCTCCAACCTCTTACTTATGCAAGCATCTTGTTCTTCCCTTTGAGGGAAATGGCTTTAATTCCTCTTCTAAAGACATCCGTTTCAACAAGGGGAGTCCCATGAGTGCTTGTATCTCTAACTCTACTTCCTTCCTTTGTTTGGAGGAACCTAACCCCAATGAAGATGAAAAGATCCTTGAAGAGGAGGCTTCAAGCCTTGTTGATCTACCTCTTCTTTTTGATGACTATGGTGATGATGAGACCTTTGAACTTGAGGGATAAGAAGACCATTTGTGTCCTTCACCACTTGTGCTAGATCACCATTTCAGAATAGCGTGTGTTGCTCACTTTGATCCTTATTATGAGAATCTCATTGTTTCATTATCCCCACAATCACAACCCGAAATAGCCAAACTCATCACCATGGGGAGACAAATGGGAAACACAAGTGAGGAACAACTAAGAGGGAAGGAGAAAAAGAAAAAGGGAAACACTATGAAGGTGCTAAAATTGTTGTCATGTGTGCTTCATTTCAGAACAATCACTATGGGAATCAAAGAAGCACTTGGCTAGGTGTTTGTCCTAAGAAGGGAAAGCAAGTACTAATTCCTCCCTTAGTGTGCCCATTCCAAATTTAGAAGCACCATTCTAAGTTTCTCATGCTTCAAGCATCAGATTTGAGGATGAATTCTCTCCAACAAGGGGAAGATGATATACCCATCGGAAGCAATGGAGGTGATCAAGTTCAAAGGTAATCCAATCCCAAGGAGGTCCAATGGGCCATTCAAGGTGTGAGAAAACTCATCGAAGATCAAGGCCACAACCATCGGTTTCGGACAGTAAGTGCAGTAACTAGCTTCAAGGTTGTTTAAATCCATTTTATTACCTTGGGTTTTAAGCTCAGAAATTTAGTTTTCCAATAAAGCAAATTTCAAGTCATTAGACTTCATTTGCCCATCAAATTCAGCTGTCGAAGTCCAGCTATACAAACTGCCCAGTTGACAGTTTCAGTACTCAGTTTTGAGGTTCCGTTTTTCCTATCCTTCGATGAACTTAGGAACCTACAAATCCACTTTTTGGAATCCTTTTTGAGTATCCTTGAAGGGCACTAAAAAACTTTCCAGTCAAATCCCAGGTTTAGGTTTCAAAAGGAGGTAAATACAGAAGAGGTGCAGACCATCTACAGCAGAGAATTACCTGACTTTATCAGATCACGACTCTCCAACGGCTGGGAATCAGAAGCTCCAAGAGGCCCTACCTAAAAATACAAATATAGGGCTTTCTCCTAGCTTTAGAATGAAACCATTTGGTCGAGTATTTTGGAAGTTATGTTTGTTTGAAGTTGATGCTATAGTTTTGAAAAGTACTGACTTTTGGTTTTGTACTTGCTCACTTTTTGGTTCCCTCACCTTTTTGCTTTTTGGCTGGTATTTTGGCCTTGTTTTCCTTTGTTTTTGCTGAACGTTAGAGGCCTATATAAGTAGGGAGAACCTCAGCTTGTAACTCACTTTTGGATATATGAATTAGTTAAGTTTATACTCCCTTGCATTAGTCTCTCTTGCTTATCTCTGGAATAGCTCACTAGAGTCGTGTTCAAGAGTCCTTTAAGGTTAATTGAGTGGTGATATCTTATCTCTTTTAATCTTAAGGGTGAGCTCTAAGCTTCTTGGTGGTGATATCTTATCCAAAAATCTTAGCCATCTATCTATCTTCTCACTCAAGCACAAAACCATGACTCTCATCTTTCTCCCTTTCCATTGCTACTTGAGATATCTTCCTTGATCTTCACTTCAATGTCTTAGAAGTGCATCAAGTTGTATATCCTCCATTATGCCTGCTTAATCCAATCCAAGGGCACAAATGGACAAGTAGGTTCTATGTAACAAAAGTTGTTGAGAAGATGACTCTTTAGTAAAAATATCAACAACTTGCAACCTAATAGGGATATATTGAACAATTAAATGACCATCTACAATCCGTTCCCTAGCAAAATAGTTGTCCATGGGCAATATGCTTACTATGTGCACAAGATAGGCAAACATGTATGTAGCATTGACGTCATCATAGCAATGGTGAACTAGTGTAGATAAAGGACACTAAGATTATAAGGAGTCCTGTGCGTCCATATGGTCTTAGCGAGTTTATAATTAACAGTCCTATGCCCAACCTCAGTGGAGAAATGGTGGGTTGCGTTTTAGATCTCTACGCAATAAGATTGGGGGTGGCTGAGAATCCTTGCAACCAGCCCAATCTGCATTAGAATAGGCGACAACCAAAGAAGGAGATGGCGATGGACAACACCACAAACTATATGCCAGAGTACCTTATAAGTAACGAAAAATATGCTCAATGTCATAAATGTAAGTAGTAAGGGGAGCATATATAAACTAGGAGATTATAAGCACCATATACATAAAGTGAGGTTAAGTCATAGTTAAGTATTGTAAAGCTCCTACGATACTCTTGTACTGAGAGGGGCCTACAAGTAACCTACCACATGAGAGAGATAAGGTGTTTTGAGCAGCAAGAGTTCTAATAGGTTTTCAGGCTTGAAGCTAAAATTCATGAAGAAGATCAAAAAGGTACTTCTGTTGAGTTAACAAAAGGCTTGAGGGTAAGCGAACCAATTAAATACTTAAGAAGTAATGAAGATCATCAAGATCTTTCATTGGTAACTACTTATATAAAAAGGTAACAAATTTTTCAAGCATTACTTCAGAATTGCCAATTAGGGCAATATCATCAACATAAAGTAGACGAACCAAAATGTTAGTGTCCATGCGATAAAAAAACATGGAAGGATCAGCATGACTACACATAAAACCATGAGATCAAAGAAAGTTGTTAAAATTATGAAACTAAGCTTGGGGAGCTTGTTTCAAGCCAGACATAGCCTTTTCAATTTACAAATATGCCCTGAAAAAACTAAATGAACAAACCTATGGGGCTGTTTTATGTCAACCTCCTTAATAAAATTACCATGAGCAAAATGTATTATTGCCATCTAATTGTTGATTAGGCCATTGCAAAGTGACAGCTAAGGGCAAAAGTAAATGAAGTACAATCGGCTTGACAGCAGGACCAAATGTCTCATGATAGTTAATACCTGCTAGTTGATAAAAGCCTTAAGCCACTAATCAAGCTTTGTACCTCTCAATGCTACGATCAAAATAATATTTAATTTTATTAACCCATTTACAACCAACAATATTCTTATTAGAAGCAGGATATCAGGTTTCAAGTGTCGTTAGCAATAAGAGCTCTGTATTCTTCAGTCATAACGTCCACCCACATAGAATGTTTTAAGGTCCTAGAAAAGGAAAAAGGTTCAACATTCGAACGTAGGAGACAATAGACAAAATCAGTTGAGGTATGACAATGCTAGATTCTATTTTGCATGGGATGTCGATTAAGTGGATAGGATGACCTTGTAACAAGATGACAAACTAGTAACAAGAGTAGCAGACCAAGTGAGGGAAACACTATAAGAACTCAAATGATGTGGTGAGGGAATGGGTGAACAAGCTAAGGATGTGGATAAATTAGTGGGTAACAACCTAGAAAACAAGTGGGTGGGAGATGCTAACCCAACAGTAGCTGAAGCCTGGCGAGTGGCGTTAGGTGACATGGGCTTTGGCCCAGGTGCCATAGCAAGATTTGGCTCCCATTTAGATGCCACAACAAAGAGACAAGGCCTAGATTATAGTCTAGTAGGGGAGGAGGTGGGAGCACCAAGAATGCAGGATTCTAACTTTAGGCTTTGAGTAAAAAATAGAAGCCCAAAC
>NCQT01099135.1:1254-11309 GCA_002740465.1 Stenocereus thurberi
GATGCAATAATCCCATCACAAGAGCATGCAAAATTTTCGATTCGGATCTCAAACAAGTACAAATTTATCGATCAGGTAAGCATTCACCTGGGACTGATTTGACTCCTGATCTGCTAGCTCTGTCTGCTGCTTGAATGTTTCTGTCTCTTAATTAGCCAGCTTGCGAATGGTCTTGATACGTGTGTTACTCAGATTTTGCTGGTCTCTGACCTGAGTAAATATTTAGGCATCAGACTCATCCATTTTTTTATTTTAAAAAAATTCTGCATGAATTTGGTCTGTGCTAAAATGAAGTATCAAGTCACCATAATCAATTTGGAAAGTGCCTGATATCGTGGTGAAAGATTTTAGGTCCACGTAACATAGCTCTATATTGAACATCTAATTTCATAGAAGCTTTTTTGTGCGCAAAATAGATTCCAACTTACAATGTAGTAGTAATTGGCTGATAAGCTTTGGATTGTTACATTCATTCTCCAGGGTAGCAATTTGCTGGGGAAAGAGTTCAACTTAACCTTGCACTGGCATGTCATGCCCAAGACTGGAAAGATGTTTGCCGATAAGATAGTGAAGACAGGATACCGCTTTCCTGAGGAATACAGATGATTTGTTCGAGTGTCTGGTTAAGTTGATAATGTATCTGGGTCAACACTCTACAGGTCAATTTTTGATTTTATTGAATACATTAGACAAGTTAAGACTGGCCAAGAGTGGATTCTGCTGATTACCTGAGAATCTTGGTATTCAAGGCTCGAGGGACTGGTGCATTCATAGATCACAGTGGGTATTGACACATATAGCCAAGGCGGTTCTTTTAGACCTTTTTTCCCCCCTTTTCTAGGCCCTTTTTTTTCTTTTTCCAAATGATTTCAAACAAATTATTGCTTAGTTGATGCATGGATGAATGCTACCGAGTACCCATTTCATGCATCTGTGTTGAATACCCAAATCGAAGATGATACCAATTGAAGAATATATCTTTAACATCTTCGAAAATGTGTATACGTCAGATAACTAAAATCATGGCTTGTTTATTGTGAGCAATTTTCTTGCCCCCAGTCCGAAATTCCCAAGGAAATAGAATCCTGATGATCCGATGCGTCTTCCGTAGAACACAGATATGCGACGTCATATTGACAATTAGATGTGACAAAAGCTTTGTTGCGTAGAGGTTGGATGGTATTCGAGTTTAACTAGTTGGATTATATTTTTTAGTTAAATCAAGTCTAGTGCCCATTATCTGTAATGAAAAATCTTGAATTGGATTAATTTGTGCCATAACGGTTAGAACTTGGATCTATTTTTTGTCTTACGGCTAATAATGATGGCTCAGCTGCTTCATACCTGGTAATTGGATATTATCGGACAAAACTTATATTATACTCCTAAGATTGTATACTCTAACGAGCTACATTAGTGCCACATATTAAAAATTATCTTTACAACAAATACACGTTGAAAAAAATATATATAAGTGTTAAGTGAAAGTACACACTACTAGGTATATGATATATATTACTGTTAACAGAACCATTGAATGAATCAAAATCACTGGTTGAATTAATTTTTCAGTTATCAAACTAGCTTTAAATTTGATTAATCAAATTGAACAATCAATAAGCTTTGCAATGCTATTCAAAATTTAAAATTTCGAACCTACACACACATATATACATATATACACACAATCTTTAGTATTTGCATCTCTATTCATTAAAGTTGACTTATTGTTGACCGATCAAAAGGTACAGTTCCCTCATAACAAATTTCTTCATTTACAAAATTTGAATATGATATCTTATTTAAGGAAAGTAAATTGGTTATCTATTTTCAACTAACAAATTTATTCATGGATGATGATATATATTTTACTCAAGACATTCTTAAATATTTAGCCTCAACTTAAATTAATGTGCTTTATAACTTAAAATTATCAAATTTTTAATAGTTATAATTAACTTTGAATTGCCAAGTAAATCCGGTCAACTGTATCCGCAAAAGTGTATTATATGCATGTGAAAAGGTATGAATAAAAGACAATTATACATGATTTTCAAGTTATAATACGCTTCTACTATTTAATCATATTATTTTTTTAATGTAAAATATAATATAAAATTTTTAAAGAGAGCAATGTTTTGTAGCAAGATATTTATAATTTTACTTTATGTTTTTTTAAGGTTTAGCTAATTTTTCTAAATTTTAAAATCACATTAGCAAAGCCGAAATTCAACCAATCAATCCATTCAAAACTAACCATAACGTTTCGTAGGGCGCAGCATACACAATGGTTCTCCTTTGGGGAATTTATCAAATAGTGTTGTTTAAAATAACACTTAATAGTTAGTGGCGTTCCTTGCATAAAAGTGGTCTTTCTATCTGGAATAACTTTTTAGGGGGTTATGTCATGTCCACACCTAATGGCTGCATTGTTCTTAATGAAGTCTTAGCAATTGGAGGGAAAACTTAGCTGAATAAATAGCTGGGGTCTCTTAACTTGCCAAAGAAGACACCCAAAAAGGACACTTACCTATTTCTAAACTCTTACAATTCAATAATGGCAAGGCAAGAGATCAGTGAGGGTGCATTTTAAACTGAAGATGGAGAAGGGAGCTTGTGTTGATGTACGAAACATGTCATTTTTGGGAATGATCATAAGGGAATGAGGAGGTTGAGGGAGGATGAGCACTGTTCATGTGGTGTAGTTGTTGACCTGTGGACTACTTCTTGTTTGCATTGTGCACCGGTAAGTGAGTTAATTAGTTGTGTAATTTGCATGTGTGAATCTCATTTTTTAAATGGGATATGTGGAGATTTGGGAGGGTTTGCACTGTTGTTGTAGAAGGGTAGGATTGGTGTAAGATTAGGGTGTGAGTGTTGACGTTGAAGATGTGAGGTTCATTTAGTTGTGGTTAGTTACGGCTTTGATTGAATTGATGTTGGTAATTGTAGTGGTAATGTGATTGCGTTGTTGAGTCTATGGTGCATGTGCTCCGATGGAGCTTGTTTGATACGCATGTGCTCATTTGTGCTGGATAACCCGGATATTTGCATTAAATAGTATGGGTTAACAACTGGACGAGTTGTGGTTATAACTGTGGTTTGGGATTCTGCTCTATAGTAGTGTTTGTAAAATGCTTGAAATTGCTATGGATAGATATAATATAGTTAGTTGGTGATGGTATCAATATCGTCATTTGCAATGACTAACCCGTAAATGCGTATTGAATAACCTAGGATATAGTTATGGTTAACCCAAATATCTGTATCGAATAACCGGATTAACCGCTGAACGAGTTGTGGTTGTAAATGTAGTGTGGCGTTCTGCTCTGTGGTAATAGATGTGTTTTGTAGAATATTTGTATTTGCTACAGACATGTATAATATAGTTATCAGTGATGATATTAATATCTTTATTTGCATTAGATAACCCATAAATGCGTATTGAATAGCTAAGGATATAGTAATGGTTAGCCAGGATATCTATATTGAAATTCGAGTTAACCGTTAGATGGTTTGTGGTTGTAAATGAAATATAGGGTTCTGCTTTATAGTAATATAGGGTTCTGCTTTATAGTAGTCAGAGAGGACCTGAGAGTTATCGGTTTGACGGAGGACTTGACTCAGGATAGGAGGCTGTGGCGGGATAGGATTAAGGTCTCTTATTGTAGGAGACCAGCTGCGTAGGTGGTAGTAGCTTCGGTGGGGTGGGGCGGGTAGGGTTTTGACGTGCTTGTCTGCAGGTCGTGCTTTTCTGGGAGGTGACGACATTTGGCGCCCCTGGTTGGTTGAGGTATGTCTCTGCTTCTTATTTATTTTTGCTCTCCGACACCTTTTCTACTCCTTGGTTTTTGGTTTGTAATCGTTTTCTTTATAAACCTTTTTCAAAAAACTATTTTGTGGGTCTTACGGAATCAACCTCTCTATGGGTAGAAATACCGGTAGGGGTAAAGTTGCCTACAGCTTGATCCCCCCAGACCCCGCGAAAGCGGGATCCACACTGGGAGTTGTTGTTGTTGTTGCTGCTGCTTTATAGTAATAGATGTGTTTTGTAGAANNNNTATAATTGCTGTAGACAGTTATAATATTCTTTGTCGATGATGGTATTAATATTTTCATTTGCAGTAGGTAACTCGTAAATGCATATTGAATAACCCAGGATAATTGTGAACGTGTAATGTGCTGTGCTATTATAATTGTGGAGTTAGTGTTGCATGTAATAGATGTGTTTGTTATAACCTAGGTTAGTGCTGTATGAGAAGCTAGAATCAGATTTGTTAGGGTGTGAAGGTGGTGTATATTTAGTATATGAAGTTGGTGTTGACAAATATGTGTGCATTTGCAGGTAATTGTTAGTGTAAAGCATAATGGAAAGAAAAAATGCCGTTACAAGAGGGGGTCGTACTAGGAAGATACCTTTGTATATATGTTGGAGAGGTTTTTTAGAGGAAAGTGCAGGGGGGGTTATGTTACAAGGGGGGAAGACTGTATATGGGTGAAGGTGATTATTAGTGTTGCATGTAATGTGTTTAACTTGGATTACAGAATTTCTGTTTCTGGGATACTCACATTATGCAAACAATTTACGCACCTATTATTTATCCTGTGATATACAATTTATATTGTGGAATACTAATACTCAGCAAAATCAACTCATATATCTATTTAGTGTTCATCCTGGGGGATACAATTTTCAGTTAACCATTTTGGGAACACCAATCACATACCTATTAAGTGTTTACTATTGGATATACAATTGCAATTTTTGGGATACATTATGGACATAATTTAATCTTTATTCTGAGATATACAATTGTATCTTTTGGGATACTATTTACAAAAATCAATTCACATACCTATTTAGTATTTACCATGGGGTATACAATTTCATCTATTGGGATCATACTATATAGGATAATCAATTCTCATACCTATTTAGCGTTTACCCCCGGACATAACAATTGGCATTTATGTGATACATTTGCAAATACAATTCACATACTCAGTTACTGTTTACTCTGAGATATACAACTACAATTTCTTGGATATTCACGCTTTAGAAACAATTCACATATACCTAACGAGTGTTTCACTTGGGATATACAATTGTAATTTCCAGAAAACTCACATTATGCATACCAATACACAACCATATTCACTGTTTAATCCAGATTACACAATTGCAATTTTCGAGATATATAAGGCACAATAATTCACAAAAAACTGTTTACTCTCCTCAAATCATAAATCATGTATAACTCTAGTTCAACAGTACTACACTATAACAACCAACTAATTACACAAATTATACCATAGTGGACCTCTTACCTTCGCTACCTCACCACCACTGACATTCATTCACTGTGTACAGCTTAGGCTATCCACCACCCAATTCTGGGATACTGTAAGTACAGTATATATATTACTTACAGCCTACAAAATACTTGTCTCTCCCCCCAAATGTCAACGTTTTCTACGACAATTACAACCCATTCTCTCCAAACCTTCACATTTACAAAGCAACAATACTGTACATTATTCAGTTTAACATACACCACAATCTCTCTCCTCGCCTACCATTCATAATTAAAACTAAAATTCAACATCCTTTCTCACATATTACAACAACAATCAACAAAATTACACACGATTGCATGAACGAAACCCTTACTTTTGATATTTGAGCATCCAATTAGATGAGCTCCACAGTGCCTCATCAATCCAATAACACCCGTCCACAATTGCGGCACATTTCTTGCTTCTCCTACACTATCAAGATCAATGGCTTCCACTCCCTTGGTGTCCCCTACGACCATGCCCTTCGCCTTGATGCTTACATGGCGGTTTCTTCAGTTTCAACCTCTCTCACTTTTTAAAAGATATGAAAAAATTTGGAGAAAATTAACTTTGACATATTCATTTTTATCTGGCAAAAGATATGATTCAATTTGAAAATGGGCATTTTTGACGTATTAATTTTCCTATCTTCCCCTATGCTGCGTCAAAAAGCATCGAGATCACTTTCAGAAGATTTGTAGGAGGATACGCATTGATAAGTGTCATTTTGAACAAAACCATTTGGTAAACTTTCCTTTCTCGCTTTCTTTGATTTATGGGGAAACGAGTGAACAGGCACAGCGACCAAAGTGAGATGACTCTTCGTGAAATGGGAGGAGAGAGAATCAGTAAATGAGACACGGTGGCGCCAGGTTGTTCTTCCGGTGGTGGTTCTCGCGGCGGCGCAGTTACTCCAAGTTGGCTTCCGTCTTAACTTTATTCTCCTGCAAGTTCACCGCTCATAGGTAAATCTCTAGTGTTCATTCTCTCAATTTAATTCCATGCATTGTTTTATTTTGAGGAGATTTGAAATTTAAGCTTGAGTTCAGTAAAGTTTATATGCTTCAATTTCTGGGTTCATGATTTTGCAATGGGAGAGCTTGAGTCTCAATTTTTGGCTTTATTTGTTGGGCTTTTTATACTCGTCAAGTGTCAGTAAAGCTCTGTTTGGATGCTTATGTAATTGTTTGAGTAAGTGAGTTTTAAGTTGCTGCATAAAGTTCTTTGTTTAGACTAAGTGTTGTTCTTTTGCTTTAATTTTAATTCTATTCAGTGAAGTTTATAGGTTGTTAGTGTTTTGAGTTTATGGTTGATAGGCGAAGCCTCTCTTTAATTTTTTTTTTTTTTGGTTGGGTTTGGTAAATTTGGTTAGTTACCATGGAACAGTCTATGGGATTGAGATCGGGATCCACGTTTACACCAACTGTTAAATCTCATGATCCTGCTTGGGCTCATTGCCAATTAGTTCCATGGAAACGGAGCAATACCATCTGCCTTTATTGCAAAGCATATAGCAGGGCGTGGAATTACTCGACTGAAAGAACACTTGGCAGGGGTTAAGGGAAATGTGGCAGCTTGTACCAGGGCACCTGAAGAAGTAAAACGGCAAATAAAACAACTATTGACTGAGTGGAAAAGCAATCAAGCAAGGAAGACCCCTATGAAATGCGAAACTGGCAATACTTGTGGTAGTTACTCTCTAGGAGAAGGAAGATGTGAGGATGCAAACCCCACATTTTTCAAGTCCTAGTGTGGAGACATCTGCATATAAAGACCCTTCTTCAAATGAAAATGCCAGGAAGAGGAAATGCAAGACTTTTTCACTCCAAGGAGAACCCCAGGGGCTCAGCCTTCCATAAAGAGTGCAATGGCAGCAAAAGAAAAAGTACTTCAAGCTCATTTATCTGTTGCTAGGTGGTGGTATGATGCTAATATATCCTTTAGTGCGGCACAATCAAAATATTATCAACCAAAGTGGGATGCCGTAACTTCTATAGGGTTGGATATAGAGGACCTACGCCATATGAGTTAAGGGGGGTTTTCTTGAAGGATCTTGTTCAAGAGATTGAGTCTCACCTTGCTGACATCAAAACTTTGTGGGCTACATGTGGTTGTTCTATCATGGCTGATGGTTAGACTAATAAAAAACAACCACCCATGATCAATTTTCTTGTACATTGCCCTAAAGGGACTGTGTACCTAAAGTCTATTGATACTTCTGAGCTTACAAAGGACACCAATACTCTTTTTGAGATATTTGACGAAGTTGTAAGGGTTGTGGGGTCTGCCAATGATGTTCAATTCATAACTGACAATGATCCCACATGTAAAACTGCTGGAGAAAAGCTCATGGAGAAGTATAATACTTTCTTTGGGACTCCTTGTGCAGCTCATTGCATTGATCTTATGTTAGAATCTTTCTCTAAGCCTGACCATTTTCCCACCATTGATGCCACCATACAAAAAGCTAGAAAAATCACCAAATTCATTTACAACCATGGTTGGGTGCTTGCATTAATGAGGGGGGACTTCACTAATGGAAGAGATATATGTCGGCCCAGAGTTACAAGGTTCGGTACTCACTTCCTTAAGTCTTCAATGCTTGATGATGTTCAAGAAGGAGCTTAGAAAAATGTTTACCTGTGATGAGTGGGTTAATTCTCAATATGCAAAAACTAGAGTGGGAAAGGTCGTGCAATCTATTATCTTGGAGGATAGAGACTTTTGGTCTGTTTGCCAACATAGTGTCAAAGTTGGTGAACCTTTGATGAAGGTTCTTCGTCTTGTGGATGGTGAAGAAAAACCTACAATGGGATATTTGTATGAAGCCATGGATAATGCAAAAGAGACCATCAAATCGAGGTTGAAAAATAGTCTATCTCAATATTTGCCATATATTCGGGTTATTGAGCAAAGATGGGCTAACCAACTTCTTAGTCCACTACATGCTGCGGGGTGTATGCTCAATCCAGGTATTTTCTTTAGGCCATCGTTTACCGAGAAAAGAGTGGTGACGGGGTTTCATGACTGTTGTTACAAGATTGGTTCCTGATGTTGGTGTGCAAGAGAAGATTAGTGAGCAGCTTGAGTCATACAAGAATGCAACTGGTGCATTTGGAGTGACTTTAGCCATTCACCAACGCCAAAGACTTAATCCAGGTAAAAGTTACAATTTAAATTACTTTTGATCTAAATTATTCAAATCTGAAATGTTATTAATTATGAGGTCATCCATAGTTGCTTGGTGGGAACAATTTGGCTATGATTGTCCCGATTTGCAAAAGTTTGCGGTGCGAATTCTAAGTCAATGCACGAGTGCAACGGGATGTGAAAGAAATTGGACCACTTTTGAGTTCATTCATTCTAAGAAGAGAAATAGGTTGGAGTATCAAAGATTGGTTGATTATGTATTTGTATGCTACAATCTCAAGCTTACAGAAAGGTAGTTCTAATTCTTTTGTTATTCCTTTCAGTTATACTTTTTGAGTTCTTGAGCATATGTTATGAGTTGTGAAAAGTTGGTGAATGTGTTTTCTCATGATCTTTTTAGGAATATCCTAAGAGGAAGACAAGCATTGGATCCTATTAGCATTGAGCATATTGATCTTATGGAAGATTGGATATCAGAATAACCTTCACTTCTTCAGAAAGATGATTTTGACAGGGACTGGGAATCTATTGACTGCTCTTTGAAAAATTTGCATACATTAGCATTCAAGATGATGTTGAAGTTGTTTTCAATGAAGAAGATGATATTCAGATACCTAAACATGAGAGTCAATGGGAATAGGTAAGACATTAACAACATGCAATGTTCTTGCTCTTTTAGATGATGAGAATCCTTAAGTTTAATGTTTTATGTTGTAAAGTCTATTATGTCTTATAGTGGCTTTATAGGTACTTTATAGACTTTACTATTTCATGGAACGTACTGAACAATTGGGCCACTACTTCAGTGCTTTTTGGTTCAGAGTGAATGCACTGCTAACTTTGTCAGTGAAGAAACCGTGGGTAATTTGTGCCTTTATCTTCTTTTTCCATCTGTTTGGAGTCCACTTTTCCTTCTGCCACCATTGAGGTCTTTTTCTTGTCTCTCTTCTCCCCCTCTTCCTGTTATATTTGCAGGGCCATCTGATCCACGTTTCTTCGATTGTTGCATTAGGTATTGAACATTCATTAAATTTCAGAGGCTCTCCAGTAAAAATGATGAGGTGATTCTGGATCCTTAATCTCTGTTTTCATGAATTCTGAAATCATTGTGTGTTTCCCTTGCTTGATTCAACTTCAGATTTTGCTTTTATTTTAGTTTCTCACTATTTGGGCCCCCGGCCACTTTTCAATCCCCGAAATTGACCAAGTGCTGCAGCTAAACTAATAAGATGCATTGTGCTTCAATAGTTCTTGCTGAAGTGAAGTGAACGTGGCGTCTGTCCCTGTAGCCAAATTTGTCTGCTTAAACTACAGTTCAACTGAGATTAGCGGCTTCATTTAGCCCTTGAGTTTGGAGCTTTGGAAGTCGATCAAANNTACATGGGTATTCTAATTTCCTTCTTTGTTTAGCTGTGAGTAAGATTTTAATCAATCATCATGTCATGACATTTGTTCAATGAAAACAATCTTACCAAAAGTCTGAAACTAAACAATGGTGATTAATGACTATCTTGGATTATGAGAAAGAAATTCCCATATTCTTTGTTAGGCTTCTCACTCCCTCTCGT
>NCQT01099153.1:2994-21704 GCA_002740465.1 Stenocereus thurberi
TGGTGGTGTCCATTGTAGCCAGGAATGCGAGGTCTTATTCATAGGTCTCATATTCAAGGTGGAGGGGAGGTTTTATATCATGTGGATCAGTGGTTGCAGCTGTCTAAGGGGAGCCGCCATAAAGTGAGGAAATGGAATTAAGAGGTGGCAACTGTCTATTATGGTGAGCAGTAAGAGTTGTATGTTCTATGCTCATGGCTCAGGACTAAAGAAACAAATATGAGAAATCTGAGAGAGAGTGAGGGGTGAGACAAAGAGAGAAAAGGGGTAAAATTTTGTTTAGGGTCTCAATTTTAGGGTTGCACAAAGTTGGTTTAGAGCCTCAATTTTTTTTTCTTTGAGGCATGGACCCTTTTTGTTAATGGCTTGATTTATGAAACCAGGCCGCATATCAGTTTTAGTATATTTCTTGTTGTTTTAGTTTCTAAAATGCTCCCAATCTTTGTTCATATTGAATCATTTGTTAGTGTTTAACTATGAATTTGTTTCATACTATTTTATAAATTTGTTTCATTTGGCCTTGTAATCTGATATTGAGCAGTACCCCATGAATTTGTTTTATGGAATTTAAATATTATGAGTGCGCTTATAATATGTTAGTGTTATAAGAAAAATTATAACTAAGTTTTGTGTGATTTAGATCTTGTAACCTAATTTTGTTTTAGAATTTTATGTTATTATATCAAATAAGTTTTATATAATATGAGCTATTGTGGTTAAATATATAGTTATATATCCTACGTGAATCAAATAAAGTTTCAAATGAGACACATTAAATAGATTTGTTCTATATAAATTGAGTATATATAAACAAGTCTTACATAATCCAATTGAATATCTTGGTCATACTTGCGTTAATTAACTTAACAAAGATTCTATAGAATTAGATGATAATTAAATTGTAAAAACTTCTAATCCATATTCATATTCATATGTGATGATTATGGGCTTAGCAAAATTTTCGAACATATGATATAAATAATGGGGTTTTTTGATAATTTAATTATTTAACGAAATACCTAACACTTTATATAAACATTTAGATATAGCATTAAAGAATTTTATAGGTAGTATCTCTTCTAATGAAAAAAGGGATAGCACAAATCACGATCAATGACATTAAAGGTTTAATTCACCCAGAATAAGAGTGACATGCTAGATCTCCTTACGACTTCTATGTCTTCTAAGACAAAGATGAGCAGCGCAAAGATGTTATTTGCTAGTAAGCAGTATATGGAAAATCCATGAGCATGCATGGTCTGGTTCAAAAAGGATCATTCTGAATGCTACACTCTGTTGTCGTGCATGTATAATGATCTCCTAGGAGAATTTGAACATTAACCCATTGCTAAGGACATGTGGGCCTAGCATAAGATCAAGTTCAGTCAAACATCCGCTACAAGGTTGTATACCTCACAGGTATAGTGGATGCAATATATTATCAACTCTAGCCAAAGTATCCCCAAACATCTTCGAGTCATGAGCAGCAGGGTTCGAGATCTTAAGGCTATTGGGTGCGATGTTTATGAGGAGGAATGGGTGTTGAATGTGATTAGGGCTCTCCTTGATGAAAATAAACATTGAAGAGGTTTTAAACTCATTCTGTCGCATAATGGGAACATTCAAACCTTCAAGGTGATTTAAAGCACCTCGAAATGAAGGAAGAACACTTTAAAGCATATCCCTTTCCACTATGGCATTTGTTACCAGAAGGAATATGCCCAAGGGTAACAGGCCTTATCATGACAAGAAGCCCATGAAGCTTCATGGCCTCTTCAAATGTCTTGCTCTAAAGGTAGTTTTTCTAAGAAATAGAAGGCTAAGGGTAATGAATACAACACATCTGAAGTGTTATACTACGAAAACATGGGGCATTTTGGTCAAGATTATCGTGAGTCGACCAAGCTACCTCTTTCTACTAAAACTCTTAAATTATATGTTTATTTTGATACATTTATTGCTAATTTTCTTCTTGAATGAATTATAGACATGGGAGCAACTAAGCGAATAGTTCAATATAAAGCTAGATTCATAGAGTTCCATTGCTACCTAGTGGATTCATGGAGTGTCATCCTAGGGAATGACAGTGAAGAAGATGTCCTTGGAGTAGGAACATATCAGGTCAAACTCCGTGGAGGAAACAAGTTACTTCTTTTCAATGCTCTCTATAAACTTGTGTGCAATGCTCCTTATAGTGTCTTTTGTTTCTTTGATGAGATTAGGTTTTACTTTTGGTTTTCATCCCAATGGTTTAAACATTTTCTATAATGACAATTTGTTTGGCCATATAATATTGGAAAAAGATTTAATTATTTTGGATTTAGATGATTCTTAAAATAATATATCTTCTACTTATGTCTCATATTTTGTGTCTAATTCTGAATCTATTAAATGGCATGCTAGACTTGGTCATCTGGGTCAAGTTGTATCAGTGTGAGTAGGCTAGCTAAAGAAGATCTCTTAGATCAACTCACTAGGGTTAAGTTGCATCGGTGTGAGCCATGTTAAGCTACCAATGCAATCATATAGCCTTTTGGTAAGGCTTTGAGAGCATCAAGTCCCTTAGAATTAACCTAATTATACGTCTACGGACCCATGACCATGAAAGCGCATCACAGGGCAATGTACTTCATAAGTCTTATAGAAAATTAATCACAATATGGGTTTATGTACCTTTTATCTCTCCTCTATGAGGCACTTGATGTGTTCAAGAGTTTCCTAGTAGAAATAGATACTCAATTAGAATAAAAAGTTAAAACTCTTCGTACCGATCGACATTGTGAATTTCTCTCTTATATGTTCAAAGAGTTCTTTAAAGAAAAAGATATATGAAGATAACTGACGATTCTATGCACTCTATAACAAAAGGGTGTTGTAAAGCATAGGAACCGAACATTACTTGACACAGTCATATTAACAATGGCAGATGCCCACTTCCTAATCAGTCTTTAGGAGGAATGTGTTGCTTATGGTGACTTATATCCTTAACACTGTGCCAAGTAAGAGCATATTTACAACACCATATGAGTTATGGTTTGGTAAAAAGCCATAATTGGATCACTTACGCCCATGGGGTTCAGCGGGCTACGTGTATAACCCAACCCACAAACATGGGAAACTTAATCTAGGAGCTACCAAGATGGTATTCGTAAGCTATTCTGAACATTCCAAATGATATATGATGTACGGGCAATATCCAAATGGTGGCATGAGGTAAATTGATTCCTGTAATGTCGACTTTCTTGAGGACGGTTTCGTAAGCATTGATAAAATAAAAAAGGACATCAAATTGTATGAGATGCAGCAAAACATTCAACTATCTCTTGTTAAGGGGGAGCATTTGAATTCTCACCAAGCTACTGAGGATGGTACACCTCCCCTAGGCGGCACAAATGGAAGAGGCTTGTTTGCTCTATGAATGAGGTTCATCCTCAATCTCCTTAGGAGAGTTAAGCTGAGAATAAGGTTCATCCTCAATCTCCTACTCCAGAATATAAGTTAGTCCACATATTCAAGATCCCACTTCCCAAAGGGACAGTGAGAGTGATTCCATACATAATCAGGGTCCCATACCTCCTAGAGAAATGTCGAGGGATTCCTTATCTAGGTAGACAAATAATGAAGGTCCTAAGATCTAAAGGAGTAAACATGAAAGAATTCCTTAACGATATTTCCGAATCGAAGAGAAAATATTTCGATGTTCTCTTGGAAGTTGAATAGCCTATCTGTTTTCAAGAAGTGGCTGATTCACCAAATCAGAAAGAGTGGATGGATGTGATGAGGGATGAAATGGACTCAATGGAAAGAAACAATGTTTGGGAACTTGTTGATCTTCTACCTTGATGTAAGTCTATTAGAAATAAGTAGGTTTTCAAGATAAAACATCAGACAAATGGATTGATTGGCAAGTTCATGACCCATTTAGTTGTGAAAGGTTTTACCCAACTTCAGGGTATAGACTACAAAGAGACATTTTTCTTGTGGTGACATTTGCCTATATTCACCTACTCCTAGCCCCGATTGTCCATTTGGATCTAGAGTTGTTTTAAGTAAATGTAAAGACTGCTTTCCTCAATTATAACCCAAAGGAAGAGATCTATATGGACCAACCCATTAGTTTTGTATCAACAAAACAAGTGGATAAGGTATGTCAACTAAAAAGGTTCGTTTAGATTATCCATGGCTCTAGAGGACCGTTCTGTGTATGTCAAAGGAACAACTAGAGATTATGTTTCTTACCCTGTACGTTGATAGCATACTGCTGGTTGGGAACAGCTTGGAGATCATTAAAACCACTAAGAAGTGGTTGTCCTCTGTCTTTGAGATGAAGGACATGGGTGAAGCTATGTATGTGCTTGGTCTGGAAATAATCAGGAACCATTCCAAGAAGCTCTTGGGTATAAGCTAGGAAGTATATATTAAAAAGGTCTTTGATCAATTTTGGATGCATAATTCCAAACCCATGGACACTCAAGTTGAGAAGGGTCTGACCTTGAGTTTTGACCAATGCCATAAAATAGACTATGAAAAGAAGACAATGAGCAATGTCATAGGAAGTTTAATGTACGTCATGCTATGTACATGACCTGACATTTGCTTGGTGGTTAGCTTGGCAAGTTGTTACCAAACTAACCCAGGACCTCCTCATTGGCAAGTCATCAATAGAATCACACGCCATCTTCATGGTACAGCTGACTCGGTACTTTGCTATCAAGGTGGGGACCTCAAGTTGAGAGAATACTCAAATGTCGATTGGGGTTGTGGCACAGATAAGTCCCGGTTAACCTTAGGTTTTTTCATCACCATAGGTGAGGGATCCATATCATGGTGCAGTCATGAAAAAATTGCATATTGCATAACTAGGTCGAGTATGGAGGCAAAGTGTGTTGTATATAGCCTCGCCACACAGAAGGCAATATGGGTTAGCAATTTCCTTCAAGATCTTAATCTTACTCTTATAGTTCATGATCTTATTGAGACGTTGTGTGACGACATAACTGCTATCCAGTTCACTAAGGATTTGAAGTTCCATCAGTAGGCCAAGCACATCAAAAGTTGTTATCACTTCTTGCAAAATGCCATAAAGACAAAGGAGGTTGCCATCAAGTATATATCCACTAACAAGATTATTGCTAATCCGTTAACTTAGCCGACACCCAGAGATACTTTACAAGAATCATATGTTGAGTCTAGAACTTCGTAGGGTTTAGTATTTGAATAAATTTTGTTATGTCACAGATACGTTTCTCTTGTAATGAGCATTTATGTAATGAAGATTGATGTTTCTTTTCCTAAATGTTTGTGATTTATTGTTACATGTTAGGTATATCCAATGTCACAGGTTTTTGATTGACTTAGTCATATAGGCAATCGCCCTGTCACTTGAGTAGTAGACAGGATGAGACTGAATCATATCGACACTACATATGCAATAGTGATTATCCACACTGGAAATGTATGAATAGAATGAACATATTCGCTTTAGTCAGTTTAAGGCGAGACTCAAGGGAGTCGAATATGAAATATGATTTCATGATGAAGCCTTAAAAGTTGAATCTTGAGTGTTAAAATTATCATTTAGTGTGTTAATCTAGTGGCTCAAGTTAGATTTTTTGGGTGAAAATCTAGACTGGCAATTCGCATGATTTATAGGGTGATGGGCCTAGCTAAATGGGAGCTATGCAATGGCACACATTTCTCACTATGCGTTTAAAAGACAACTAATAAATAGAGTGACAATTGACTTCTCTATGCCTTGTCACTATGTGACCTATAAACAATGATCTTTTCACCTAAAACTATGATATGAAATCAAAGCTAGATAATATTACCTTAATATGTTTCTTAAAGGGCCACGATGTATACAGTTTAATGAGAATATATTAGGAAATCACTTAAGCTAAGATGAAATATCATTAGCGTTTAAGAAGTAATATATCCATCTTTACTATATCAGCTCAGGTGATTATGTTACGTGAATAATTATATGATATCTCATATGACATAAAGGAATTAGAAATGTCATCGGTGGTGTTTAGGATGATTGGGGGTATCGTATTTTGAGAAAGTGTTATGTTAATTAGATCGTGACTTAATATAATACTATAGGTTGCTTTCTGATTGCATGTTCTACCCTTGTATGAAACGTGAAGAGTTATGATTTGTGGAGCGCATTGATTTACAACTTACATGGCTGAGTGGGAGCTATTGGCTAGCCATAATATAAGTAGACCGGACGGCCACTTTAGCCAATATGTGAGGAAACCCTAACTGAACTAGAGTTATATAAGAAGGCTTGGGGGCTGCTTAAAAAGACAATAATCACACAATGCCCTAAATCAGGACTTCTCGCATCTCCTCCTCTCTCACTACCTCTGAACCATATAGAGGGATTCAGGATTAGGACATGGCGTTCGAGGTAACTCTGGTAGCTACATTCTAGTAGCGTTCATACTTCTAGGTGAATTTTGACAACCTATTCTATACTAAAGGCTAGTCCTTTATTTTCTAACACTTATGAACCCCTGAACACATCAGAAGTCTTATTGTAGTCGACTTCCTCGCCCTGTAAAATGTTTCAAGCTTGTGCAAATCAATTAATAAGGCTTAAAGAGGCACCTTGCTTTACAACATTTTCTTTTTAAAACTTCCTTTTCCTAAGATCTGACTTTGAAATCATGAAGTATTTAGTTTAGGTAAATCAATGAGTCTCATGGTTCATAAATTACTTTCAAAGCTTAATTAGTTACCATAAAACTCTTGGGTTTAAAATCTAAAACTTATTAAGATCATTTAAACTACACTGAAAACAAACTAACTAATAAATAACTTTTACACAACAAAGCCAACTGATGTATAAAACCTATAAATGTAATCAAAATCAACCTCAGTCAAATCATTTTAACTAAAACTTGTTTATACTTAGGATAAAGCAAGATAGTACTTAAGTCAAATTGCCAATATCGTCTTGAAGCGAAACTCAGTGTTTTTCAGCCAACCACATCAGAATCTAAGAGCATGGACCACCTCAAATTCAAAAGAAAATTCTGTAATAAAACTTACATAAGTCACTCACAAGGTACTCTAATGAAACCAATCATACACACACAGGCATATAAAATAGCTTGTATATTCCAATTGGTTTTCTTCTGTTCCCTTAAGTTTAGGTCAAGTTCAATTCATGTTCAATTCAGATCAGGTTAAGGTTTAGGTTTTGATCAGGTTTCATTAGTTCCTTTCAGTTTTCTAACAACTCATATGGAACACCAAAGTACAAAGAACCTATTCAAAGTGATGCGAACTTAAAGTTCAGGGTCCAACCTTCCAGTTACTCCAATTCACGTAGAAGTTTTGCTCAGGTTTAGTTCAACTTAGTTTTATTAGTTCATTTTAGCTTAGTGTAGTTTCACATCAGTTTGGCTTTAGCTCAAGTTCCACTAAAGTTAACATCAATTCAACTTTAGTTCAATATTCAGTAGTTTGCACAAATTCTCAGACAATGCTCACCAAAATCGAGAGTGTCGGACATAACAGTGGTCGTTCAATTTGGTTTAGATTCAATTCCTAGTTCAATTCAATTCAAGTCTAACTAAGTTTGGGCTCAAGTTTAGTTGAGTTCTTTCTAGATTCAGGAACTACTTAGGGCTATTCAATTTGTTTTAATTTCTCACTTGAATCAAAATCAACACAGACCCACTCCTTTCCCATTCTTCAAATTACTCTATTCAATTCCAAATAACAACCTTAACAACTCCAAAATTTACCCAAAAATCGGTCGTAACTTTAAACCTATAATTTCACACTTCGATCCCTAATCTAACCACATACAATAGAGATTTCAATTAATTAATAAATATTTTAGGGTTTGAATCGATGGTGAGAAAGACTTGAGCCGTGCCCTAGCTCCCATTCTTCTTCCTTTGCCTCTGCTTCTTTCCCATTGTGCCTTTTTCTTCCTCACTTGTTGCCTTCTTCTCCTCCCTCCTTCATTCTCCTCTTTTTTCTTTCTTCCTTTCTCTCTCTTTGTAGGGTGTCTACGTCGGTCATCAATGTGGTTTATTAGGGAATTAAGTGAAATAAGTAAAATCCAATGGCCTATATGTTTAATAGAAATGGTCCAACTAGCGATATTAAAAAGCACACATCAAGAAACACAAAAAATAAACTAAAATTGCATTTCACATTCAAGTAGTCCATGCAATTACTCTAATAAAAATATTATACTAGCTAATGCATATATCTAGTCTATTACAATTGCACAGCTCTTACACATGGTCTTTTAAATTACATTTTGGCCATCCATTTTATTCGTTATGCTTTAGCAAAAACTGCAAACCTATGTTCTTATGAAAGTACTTTTTAAGACAAACTTAACAACATCTGTTCTATATAGCAATTGAATACATATTTTGATTATTTAATGGTCTAAGTTTGCAAAATTTAACTTTAAAAGTCAGATGATGACAATAGTAATTGGACAAAGCGATTACTAATTTAAGGTTTCATATATAATATGTATGAATAATGATAATAATCTACATAACATATAAAGGGCTTAAATAATACAATAATAAGCATTTTCATAAAATTCATTACATACAAAATAGAAATTTGGTTTTTAATGATAGTGCTTCTTAAGAAACAAAAGGAAGTTATCTGCAATTAATAGCAACAATCTATATCAATACATAAAAACAAAATGAACTCTCTTCTCCAATGGTCACATGCCACTATTACATGATGTGTTTATTTTTTATCCAATTATTAGAAGAGTCTTCATATCATTTTGATCCCTTTCTTGACATCTTCAGTATTATGATGGTTGCTATCCCAATTGTAAAAAAAAATAACAATAATAATATACATTTGGAATTTTTCTAGGCCCGATATTGCAAAAAATTTAGTAATTGCTTATAATACCAATGTTATTAATAATGATTCTGATAGTAAAGATTCTAATTTCTGAAGGTTTGCACATCAATCTCATACAGTTAATATTTTCAATAATAATTACAACAATTAACAATGATCAATTACAATGATGGTTACAAAGCATGATGTATATCATATTTATTTTTTATCAAATACTGATATTTATGATAATGTGAATTATCAAATTCCTCAATCAAAGAACAAAAAATTCACAATTGAAAATAAATATGGTTATGTATATGATCCCACACATAGTATGGACCCTTAATACTTGTGACTACTAAGAAAAGAAGGAAACTTGGAATCTCTTGATATATTTAATAATTAATTGCATAGTATTTGCGAAAATGCTGCAAGTTCAATGCGCTGCAAAAGTGATGAATTTATATTTTACCATTGCCAAGATAAAATATCCATACAGAATACTTGTTGAATAGCTACAATTGAGTTGAATTGCTCAATAGAAACTAAAAGGTGCAGCACTAACATTGTCAATGCTAGTTTTAAAACAAGAAATCAAAGCTTGGTTCTTATCACCCAAAATTAATAAAATTGAAGCTTGGTTCTTCTCGTCCAAAATTCAAAATTTATTGAAGATTGAAGGAGAGAGAAAAACATGCACAGGCCGCTAGGCCGCAATCATATGGCAAGATTGTTTTCAAGAATTAGGACTCATAAAATTGTATCTTGTGGGCACATCCATGCAATTCTACGGCTTATCGTCACTAATTATAACAAGAAATATTTATAGAGAGAACTTCTAAAGGGAAGAAAAAAAGAGAACCAATTGGATTTGGCTCCACAGATTGATCTGCGCTTCTGAGGTTCAGACCATTCACTTTTATAACAAAGCTAACTTATTACATTGCATAACCAATCCTAACAAACTGTCTTAACTCAGCATTCCAAAATAGAAAATACTAAACAAAATATTATCCTCAAAAATATCTTGGAATCTAGTAGCCCTTCCTTCAATACTCCTCCTCAAGTTGTGTGTGCAAAGGGATTAGCCACATCTAACTTGTGCAGTAGTTGATGACGTTTATCAGCAGGAATAGCTTTAGAGAACACATGTGCCAGCTGATTTACAGTATTGACAAGCATAAGTTTAACAATCTCAGCCTTGTGTTTTTCAGGAACATAATGGCAGTCCACTTCAATATGCCTTGTACGCTCTTGGAAAATAGGGTTCTTTATAATGTGCAAGGTTGGATGGCTGTCACAGTATAAATCCACAGGCAATGGCACCTTTATAAGAAAATCAAGTTCTTGTAAAAGAGCTAGAAGCTAAGTTATCTCACAACAAATTGCAGGTAAGCCACTATATTCAGCCTTAGCTGAGGAACGAGGGACTATGTCTTTCTTCTTTACTTTCTAAGAAATCAAGGATTTCCTTAATTGAATTTCATAAATACAGGTGGACCTTCTCCTAATTGGATAACTAGCATGATCAAAGTCATAGAACGCAATAGTATGAGATTCTAAACCAGCAACAAAGATAATTATCTGACTTAGAGTAAATTTGAGGTAACTTAATATGTGATGGTAAGCTCTCACATGTTCTGTGGAAGGTTAGGACATATTGATTTAGCACCGTAAGATAAGTCTAGCCTAGTACTAGCTAGGCAAATGAGTTTGCTAAATACTCTTCTATACAGGAGAGAGTCTTCAAGATAATCACCAGAATCTGCCATGAGCTTCAAGTTTTGTGCTATACGAAGCTTTAAGGGCTCACAGTTACTCACACCTGTTTCTTCAAACAACAAGTCTATGGCATACTTCCTTAGTAACTCCAGCCCAAGAAAGTATTTTAGGTCTCCTAGATCCTTCATGTGAAATTATGTATGTAAAAACTATTTAAAGTTTCAATAGCTTTGGCATAACTCCGAACTACCATCATATCATCAACATACATAAGGATTGTTGTAAACACAGTCCCTTTCCTTTGAATGACAAGAGAATATTCAGCTTTTGACTGCATAAATCCATAGGACAGCAAAGCACTTTATAATCTGGCAAACCAATGCCTAGATGCTTGTTTTAATCTATACAAAGATTTATTTAGTTTGCATACTGAAGTACTCCTTCTTAATGAGGTAGTAAGAAGAAGTTCGCTAAGGGAAACTACAGCCTCATAACATGTATAACCTAGGGGCATAGCCATACAAAACTTCCTATTCTAAATCATCATGTAGAAAGGCGTTCTAAGCATCCATTTAAATAGCATGCTAACCTTTCATATCAACCAACACAAGGAAAGTCCTCACAATTGTCATTCTTAAAATAGGGCCAAAGGTATCCAGATAACCCATTACAAACCTTTGATAACAACCCACTATGGCTAATCTGGCATTATGTCATTGTATTGAACCATCAAAATTTAATTTGGTTGTGTAAAGCCATTTACGACCTATGTCCTTTTGCCAAGTGGAGGAGATGTCATTTTCCAGGTATTATTGCCTTATAATGCTCTGGGCTCAAGATTCATAGCTTCACACTGTTTCAAATCCTTCACAGCCTTAGAGAAAGAAATAGGATCAGAATTAGTATCATCCAAAGTAGATAGGAAAGATTTATTAGTAGTGTCCAATTGTTTAAAATTGGCAGGATGAGAAATATGATACAAAATGCAGGGCTTTTTACCAGAAGTGATTACCTAAGTAATAAAATCAGTAAGCCAAATGGGCTACTTGTGTTATCTAGTCGATCCCATCGACAAGGTTGTGGCACATGAGGGGATGAGTTAGGAGAAGGTTGGGGATGCATTTATGGGCTAGGAGGGAGTTTGGGTTTGAATTTGTGATAAGTGCTTAATGTATATACTACGTTTAGGCCATTTTCCTCTATTTTTAGGAAAAAATTATGTGCTTTATGTTATAGTTTATACTCTTTTGCAGGTTCTACACTTAGGTATGCTTGTTTGATGATGTTTGTAGGATTTTAAACCATTTTACCCTTGTTTTGACCCCTATTTGAGTATTTGTTGACCCCCATTGATGCCCCTAAGTTGCCATGCCTGTGAAGCAAAAGAAGAGTAGCAGATTTTGGATCCAGTTAGAACCACAGTCTGCCAATGGTGGATGCCATGCCCGTGGTGGAAGTATAATTGTTAACTTATTCGTTTTTCTCGGCTTTTGTGGCTGAGAATGAATGAGGGGTGCTATATATAAACATATTTAGTAGCAGAAGAGGGAACACAACATCCCATTTCATTCAATCCCACCATCTAGTTAGGAGTATACTCCATTTTTAGAGTGAGGGAGAGCAAGTGGAAAGGGGATATCCGTGAGGAAGTAGGATCATGTTTACAAATCGACAGATTCAAGCACATGTTCAGGCTGAGGAATTCTTTCCCTTATCTTTGCTTTTCTCCTCTAGATTCATTGCTCTCTAGATTGATAGATTAGATTATGTATTTCGTGATAATTTGTAGTTTTAATTCTTGGGGTTGATGTTGAACTCGCCTTTGCTTATGATCTTGAATTGATTGTTTGGTCCGCTTTTGAATTGTTGGGTTTATTTTATCAAATCTGGAGTTTGAATTGCTTGTAAAAAATTTGATTGTCGTCTTGCTTGTATTAGATGTTAGGTGAAGTACTGGAAGGTGAAATCTAATGCCGGAATTATCAAATTTGACTTGATTGTGTGATATCTTGAGAGAGAATTACCGATTGAGAGACCTAGAATGATAATCGTGTGCCTAATGAACCTAAACTAATCGAGAATCCATGAGAATTGATGATTGATTTGATTTCAATATTTTGTTTTGCCTTGAAAGAGGGTTGTGATATCTCAATTATTGGTCTTGAAATTTCTTAATTAAAGAGAGAGTGCATTATCTATTCTTGAACCGAGTAATTACTTGGTCGACTTAGTTCCTAGAATATTTGGCCATCAGATTAGATAGTTGCTTAGCTTAATTTCAATATCAAGTATTGATTCACTTAGCCTATCTTGAGGAAATATAGCCCAATAGATCAACCTTGTCCCTGTGGGAATGGTCTTGATTTGCTATAACGCAATCATGGGCTTGCAAGCATATCAAGGTTTGGCATCATTGCTAAGGACTAGCATCGAATATTGGGTTTTTCTCAATAGACTTGACTAAGCATTTTGTTTTTTCTTTGAAAAAAATTGAAAAAAATTGAAAATTAAGAAACTAAATTTGAAAGAAAACAAAAACAATGGCAATGTTCCATTTTCTCCAATTTGAGCATGAATTATTTTTGGAGGTCTTTTAAGCGATTAAATATCTTTCTTACTCAATATGGTTATTGTGTTGGTAAATGGAAAATTTTTGATATTACTGATGAGGGCGTGAGTAGCAAAACTCGTACTCTTTTAGAGTATTGGGATTTTCATGGTAAAATTATTGATGAGGCATGGTATTTGCTTTAGTGGATTACTTGGGATTCATTTGAGTTTGAGAAGGCTAGTTGTTTTTCTAGATATTCATTTCCTGATCCTTGTGCATTCTATTTTAGATCTTATTATACTTCTTTTTGGTGTGATTTCTGTAAGTTTTCTGACCATGATATAAATTCATGTCCTTATTATGCATGCTATGCTCTACCGAGCTTTGCATCACCTAAGGATAATACTGATATTGTCTTGGCTTTACATGATACATCCTTTCCTTTAGCTTAGTGGATGGGGCTCGGGTGTGTGAGCCTTTTAGGTTTATTGCTAAGTTTAATGTGGGTGATTCATATTAGCATCGGAAATACTCTTGATGTGGTGCATAATCTAGTCAACACTCCTTTAGAGGGGTGTCTTTATGAGTGTGTGCATGAGGAGTCTTCTAGCCTTTCTTTTAATTATGCTTTCCCTAATCCCCTTGATCATACACGTGTTTCCCCTACATGTTCGCAACCATCTAGTTCCCTCGTGTATTCTTTAGATGCACCCAAGATTTGTGATTCTAATGTTAGTGTGGGCTCTATGAATAACATGTTTAATATGCTTAGTAGACATGTTCATAATTTTCTTTCCCGAGGATACTTTTGTTGGGGTGATGCCCCCCTTAACCCATATTGCATGTAACTAGTGGATAAGCCTAGAAAAATCATATGAAACACTTCTTTGATTTCTCTTTTGATTTTTCTATTGGTTTTTCTTTTTTGAAGATAGCACTAACTTTCTTTGCTGTGATTATTTTCATGCTCTCTTATTGCCATGCTTCGAAACTCTATGCTGAGGAGTTTGACAAGCTTCTGCATGCCTTGATGATATCTGATTTAAAGGGCTGAATCTTGACATCGTGACGGAGCGGCTGATGCTCTGTGCGCCCCTGTCAAGGTGGCATAGCTTAGGTACACTCTGCACCTAATTTGGTGAGATTATTCTCTTTTGTTTTCCCTTTCCCTTCTCATATTTTTTTGCTTTGAATAATAGTGCTTTATATAATCATAGGGGAAAGGTAGTTTTATGTTTTTTATTTTGGTTATTAGCTTGCCCACATTTTAGAGCATATACTTTTAGGTTTCTTTTTGTTTACATTAGGCTGTTGCATTTAGTTGATTTTTAGATTTATAGATTTGCATATAGGATTGCATGTAGGAATGGTGTGGATTAGTTTGAGATAACCTCTAATAATCCTTTCGTGTAGGCATAATAGCTTTCATAAGCTTGAGTAACTTTTGATGTGTAATCCTTTTTAGTGCTAAAATTTGTGCAGTTTTTGTGAATATTCTTATTTTGACAATTGTCTTGATTGAGAACTTTGTTATTTCTTAAAGTCCCTAGCACTAATGTTGGTACATGGAGCTATTTTATGAGATAATTGAGGCTTTGGTAGATATCCTATGAGATTTTAAGCCTTATTTGGACTAATTCATTGTGTTTAGTCTCATGTTTCTTTCATGTGGGTGACTCTTCCATGCTGCATCTCTAGAACTTGCGCAGATTCTTGTTCAAAACCACATTAGTATGTGTATAGTTGATAATATGATAGAGGCATTTTTCTTCGGTCATTTTAGCCACATAGCCAAATAGCTTATCCTTTTGAGCTTATATCCATCTTTGTTGTGATCCCTCCATATTAGCCCTTAGCCAAACACACATTCCTACCTTTAAGCCAAGTCTATGGAACATTACTTCATTTATTTAGTGGGTGGTTTTGCGAATAATTAAGTTTAAGATGGCTTCAGTATGTTGGTTTGTTGAGGGTTTGGTGACATTGAGCATCTGCTTTGATTCCCTCTTATTTGGGTTGTGTATACATAGTCGGTTGTGAGTCAATAGCTAGTGATCCTATGTCTTTCAATAATTGAAATTTTCATTTCATTTCCCTAAAAAAAATAAAAGAAAAAAAGTTTATGCTGAACAAAAAGAAAAAAAAAGGGATGATAAAGTCATGTTAAGAAAAAAAGCAAAAAAAAAAAAGAAAAAGGCAAAAAAAAGGAAAAATTGACTAAGTGTTTGGCAAATGATACATAAATAACTTGAATTCCTTTCTTTGTCTACTCATTTCCTACTTGATTCATGTAGGCATATTCATTGTATTTGCTGAGGTTTGGAGAATTGGTAAACTCAATGGTTTCTTAGTGCCTTGTTGGTTGCACACTAGTCACTTGGCTAATTAGCTCCACATTACCAAAATGCATTGGTCCACTCCTTTTCCTTAACCCTTCTAGCCCACATTACAACCCACATAAAGTCCTCTTAATTGTCTTGTGCACATTGCATTTTAGTGGTGGAGAATTTGAGAGCCTTGTCAAGCTTACGGTAGATTACATTTTTGGAATGAGTCTTGATTGAATCTATGTTATATTTGGATCACATGAGTGGGAGGATTCACATTTTCCCAAAGTGAGGTTCTACCAGTCCATTTGGCTCTATTCAATTCCATGTGCTTGCATAATGTGCTTTATAGTCCTTTGGGAATGATCAAATTTGATGTCAAGCTTTTGGCCATGTACTTCTTCGAAAACATTCACCTTTTTTGATTTTGAAATGTTTTGCACTCTATTTGGGGCTACCATTGCCTGCTATTCTTACATGTGATATACTATGACCTGCCTACTTTAAGGGAGTTGTTATGTTTTGAGTCCTAGATGCATCTCCTCTTTTTGGCTTTATTTAGTGTTTGCTTAAGGATAAGTAAAGGTTTAAGCATGGCGGAGTTTGATAAGTGCTTAACGTATATATTATTTTAGGGTCATTTTTCTCCTTTTTTGGGAAAAATTATGTGGTTTATGGTATAGTTTATACTTTTTTTCCCGTTTTACACTTGGGTATGGTTGCTTGATGGTGTCTGCAGGATTTTAGACCATTTTACCCTTACTTTGACCCTCATTCGAGTATATGTTGACCGCCATAGATGCTCCTGAGTTGCAATGCCCATGGAGCAAGAGAAGAGCAGCAGATTTTGGCTCTAATTAGCACCACGGTCTACCAGTGATGGCTGCCATGCCTATGATGGAAGCATAACTGTTAACTAGTTCATTTTCCTCGGATTTTGTGGCTGAGAATGAACGAGGAGGTGCTATATATAGATATACTCAGGAGCAGAAGCGGTAATACAACATCCCATTTCATTTAATCGCACCATCTAGTTAGGAGTCGACTCCATTTTAGAGTGAAGGAGCGCAAGTAGAAGAGGGAGATTCGCGAGGAAGCGATACCATGCTTACAAATTGACGAATTCAAGCATGTGTTCGGGTTGAATAATTCTTTCCCTTCTCTTCTCTTCTCTTTTCTCCTTTAGATTTATTGCTTTCTACATTTGTAGATTAGATTATGCATTTCGTGATAATTTGTAGTTTTAATTCTTGGGATTGATGTTGAACTTGCATTTGCCTATGATCTTAAATTGATTATTTAGTGTGCTTTTGAATTGTTGGATTTGTTTCATCAAATCTGAAGTTTGAATTGCTTATAAGAAGTTTGATCGTCTTCTTTCTTGTATTAGATGATGGGTCAAGTACTGAAAGGTGAATTCTAATGCCGGAATTACCAAATTTGACTTGATTGTGCTATATCTTGAGAGAGAGTTACCGATTGAGGGACCTAGAATGATAATCACGTGCCTAATGAACCTAAACTAATCGAGAATCTATAAGAATTGATGATTGATTTGATTTCAGTATTTTGTTTTGCCTTGAAAGAGGATTGTGATATCTCGATTATCGGTCTTGAAATTTCTTAGTTAAAGAGAGAGTGCATTATCTATTCTTGAATCGAGTAATTGCTTGGTCGACTTAGTTCCTTGAATATTTATCCATTAGATTAGATAGTTGTTTATTTTAATTTCAATATCAAGTATTGACTTGCTTAGCCTATCTTGAGAGAACATAGCCCAATAGATCAGCCTAGTCTTTATAGGATCGACCTTGATTTGCTACAACGCCACCGTATGCTTACAAGCCTATCAATTTGTGAGTACAAAGATTCCTTATCAAAGAGGTAACATGATTCAGATAACCTTTAGACTAGGACAAAGACAGTGGATTTGGATTTGGAATAGGTTGAATATAGGCTTTGTTTCTCAAATGGGAATATATATTCATAAAACTTTCTGGATAAAAACTCTTGTTTGGCAATTATATTGAGTGGCATGTAACCCTTTTTGCTCTAACATAAGGTACGTCTAAGGGTTGAAACTTGCCAATGTCTCTACAAGGGTCATCAGCAAATGCCAGACATCCTAGAATGCTTAGATGATCATAATTTGGCGCTGGATGCATCAATTTCTCATAAGGACTATTGTTTTGAATAATAGGTGCAGGCAGTCTATTGATGATGTGAGTAGCCGTTAGAACACAATCCCCCTAATACTGCAGTGGTGAACTCGTTTGAAACCTGAGTGCCTTAGACATTTCCAATGTGTATCTACATTTTCTTTCTTCAAAACCATTTTGTTTTGGCCTATCCACATAAGAGTCTAGTGCAGAATGCCATGAATAGCAAAAAATTCCTTGCAAGGGTCAAAATCAAATTCTAGGGCATTATCTGACCTAATTACTTTATCACACCTTTTAAACTTCAATTTTGCTATGTTGCAAAAAAATTTCAAGATATGTAAAGCATCAGACATACGCTAAATAAGACATGTCTAAGTTTCTCTAGTATCATCATCCACAATGGTAAGAAAAAATCTAAATTTTTTCTAGGTGACAACCTTGTAAGACTACCATATATTAATGCGAATCAAATTAGGATGCACACTATGGTGTTCACTCAACTACTAAGGCAACTCATAAAATTTTATCAAAGGGCATGTAAGACAAACTTCTTGAGTAGACTGACTAGATGACTTAACAATGCAAGGTAGAAGTATCAATCTATTCACTGAAGCATGGCCAGGTCTATTGTGCTAAACATGTAGATAAGACTTGTGATTGAAAATAGCATCATCAAATTTCTTATTACAGCTTTTAGCTTTCAAAAGTTTAAAAATAGTATGTTTAATACTCGTGCTTTGTAATATAGCAACTGGAGGATTAAGCAAATGAGAGAGACCTTTTTTTCTGCTTACTAATACCCTATGCCTTCTTTTTTAGAAAGTCTTGAATCAAACAAAATTTAGAATGAAACAACACTACATAATTGTTCTCGTTTGATAACTTGGCCACTAAAAGCAGATGGAGTTGGAAATCAGGAATTAGCAGTACATCAAGAAGCATAAGATCATTAGGAAATTTCATACCAGCAATTATGCCTATGGTGGCAATACTTGCAGTTGGCAACTTAATATGAGACTTTACTACTTGATGCTTCATATTAGTCAAGTTGTGTGCTATAGAAGTTATGTGGTCTACGGTTCTAGTGTCAAGCAT
>NCQT01099238.1:3987-18587 GCA_002740465.1 Stenocereus thurberi
ATTTACTACTTTGATGCCCAATTTTATATGCTTTTGTTTGCTGATGGAGTGCAATTAGTGTCTACCTTTCTTATTCATCTTTCTACTCTCTTATCTACTCTTAATCTCTCGATCTCTTTCTTTAAGAATACAAATTTCGAGCTTTTCATCTCTCCTTCATCTTAGGTTTTGAAAACCCACTTTTACAAGTTTGTGTTTTAGGTCCTTAGTGGGTGAGATTTTTAGTAATTGAGTTAGATTCGTAAGAATAAGTGGAGAATCCACCTTCAATCATCATCCACTTGCTCTAGTAATTGAGGCTGGCCTCTGTTGTTGGATTTTTAAGGTTTTGAGGTACTCCCCTTCCTCTCTCTTCTTTTAGTTAGCAAATTTCATGTTTCCTTAGTTAATTAGATGTTTTGCTAATTATTGTTAGCTAATATGCTTTTTTGTTCATTTTGTTAATTATACTTTGTTTTAGTTTAGTTTAATTAATTATGTTTAAATTGCAATTTGTGAGTAATTAGTTTTGTTGATTAAACTTACTGGGCTGAAAATAATTAGTGATTTGATTTCTGCACTATTCCAGAGGACGATAAGATTCTTCCACCTAGTCACCCAAAAAATACTACCAATAGCTTGTATAGACTTATATGAAATATGCAAATGGGTAGAGCTATATAGAGAGCTTCTACAAGTAACTCAAGCAAAAGATATGTAGGAAGGTAGCAATGATCTAGGTAGATCGAGCTACCAATAAAATGTTTAGCTAATTCCATGCGTCTAACTAAAACATCCTTTCTTCTTCTAACTTTTCGGTCTTCGCATTCATTCCTTGTACGACCCCTTCCCCTAATTCCTTCCATGCTACAAATAAATAATCCATAATAGTTTGATAATCTAAATCAGCTAATTGTTTTCGAATAGTACTTGCTCCAGTAGTCCCTATTTCAAAATTTATCAAAATCTTGGGTTGTAAAACAAATCGGGATGCTGTATTTCCATGATTGGATTTCATATTCAAATACACCTCATAATCATAAAACAGTAGGTTTTTTCACGATGGGCCTAGCACATGAACAATTTAGATAATATCTCACTATGGGTTTGAGTCTCAATAAGAATGCTAGTTCTTACTGTTCAAGGTGGAGCATTCAGTATTGGTCTTTGTTAAGGTGGAGATCGTTGAGATTGGTGAAAATCAATGGAAGGAAGAAATGAAAGAAAAAGCAAAGGAAGTTAAGAAGAATTGATAATAGATGGAATATTATAATACTTTTTTTAGGGGAAGTTTACGACTAACTCATGTCTAAGAGTGAATTTTTCTTTGGTAAAACTTCCCTAAACTTCAATAAATAGAGGTATTATGTGCCTTTGAAAATAATATACTAATAAACTATATAATACACCACCGGGAAAAATACCAAAATGGAGCTTGGTGAGAGTGGATGAGTGTAGGGAGCAATTGGTGATTAGCTGCAGGAAAACACATCCGAATAGGGGATGTGGGAAGGGTTTGTTTATGAGTGTCTGATAATTAACACTTCTAAACATGGAGAGTTGTTTGTCTATTTTCCTAAAACAGTGGACATATGTATTTTTTTCCTCAAATTCCTTTTGTGTCAGTTTCTTTATTTTGCCACTGCTTGATATTTTTTGGGTCTTCCTGGCTTAAAATCTAGTAGTGGAACCATCTCAATGTTGCACTAGGAATGAGGGGTTACAAGCGGCAAGATGAGAAAAACATTGTGAAGAACACAGGAGGTGGCATCGCTAAAAAGCTGAAGCATTTGGATTGAACCTTTTGATGGCCATGGTGATTTCACATTAGGGCAACAATGGGTGAAAAGATTGCTAACCCTATAAGGGACAATTAATACCTTGAAGATAAAGACGTTCAGGACCAAGAACATGGCAGATGATGGGCACTCAAGAAAAAATACAAGCCAGAGAAGATGTCGAATGAGGAGCAGGAAGAGATTTACAAGCCATGAAAACAAGTACAATGTTTTTGTGTCTAGCAAAAACTACTTTTTGGGAGGCTCCTAACTTAACAGATTTGATAGATATTTTAGACAAGTTGGATGGTTGGTACAAGTCGAAATCGTATACTTGGAGAAACAGTTATTTGGTCTCCAATTGGTGGAAGAACTTACTCCAATCAACACGTAGATGAGTTGAACAAGATAATGATGTAGTTAACTTCTCTAGACGCAAAGATTAAAGAGAAAGATAAAGCTTTGCTCTTGTTGGCCTCATTGCATTCACCTTTTAATGATATCATGACTACTCTTTTGCTTAGAAAAGAGGCCTTGAAATTTGACAAGGTGGTTGACACCTTATTCACGAACAAGACTCAATCGGGCACAATAGTATCTGAAATGATGGTAGGTGGTGGTGGTTACACAAGAAAGTAGTCAGGGATGAGGCAGTCAAAAGCGAAGGAGGAAGGGTCCCAATGTTCAAGATCGAGTAGTCAAAAGTTCAAATGCTACTATTGTGATGATGAAGCTCACATAAAGAGGCATTGTGCCAAGAAAAGAAGGACTTGAAAAATGAGAAGCCATCTGTATTGGAATTGGAGAAGGTTCACACCCATTTAATGGAGGTGACACACTTTTAGCACATGCTAAAAATCTGAGAAAGACATATCAGATCTTAGATTCTGGTTGATCATTTCACATGTGTTCAGTAAGAGCACTTTGATACGTATCAACCACATAAAATATGTACTCTTAACATGGCAAACAGTACACAAAGTCGGGTTACCGGGGTGGGAACAATATGAATTGCATCTTTGACGGGCTAGTGCGAACAGTAGCTAGGTCAGACATGTGTTGGGTCTCAAAGAAATCTTATTTCTATGGGGACTTTTGATGCAAGAGGCTACCGACATTCGTGTCAAGGTGGGGTTTTTAGGGTACGAAAAGAGCTGTGGTAGTTCTAAAAGGAGAGAGATATCTAGATGCTTGTACAAACTTCCAAGGAATGTACAGATAAGTGGAGCTACATGGAAAGCCTCTACAAGTAACTCAAGTGAAAGGTAGGTAGTAAGGAGGAAGTGGGTAATGTTTACGTCTTCAGCTGAAGGTGGTAATGTCGTAGGCAGATTGAGCTAGGTGGAGCCGTCGGTGTCAATTTTTGTTAATGCGGAGACTATTAGGATTGATAAAAATCAATGGAGGAAAAAAAAAGAAAAGAAGAGTCAAAGAAGTTAAAGAAGAATTGGCAATAGAAGGAATGTTTCAAAACTTATTTTTGGGGAAGTTTAAGGCTAATGCATATTTAGTAAAAGTTTTTCTTGGGAAGAAACTTCCCTGAACTCCTATTCATAGAGGTATTATTTGCCTCTGAAAATAATATACATATAAACTACACAAGACACCATTGGGAAAAATATAAAGACAGAACGTGTGAGAATGGCTAAGCGTAGAGAGCAACTACTCATTAGTTTCTGGAAAACACATTTGGGTAGGCAGTGTTGGAAGGGTCTTTTATAGTATGTAGCAATTAGCACTTGTAAACATGGAGAGTTGTTTGCATATTGTCCTAAAACAGTGGAAATATATTTCTTTCCCTCTCAAATTCCCCTTGTGTCAGTTTTATTTATTTTATCACGTTCTTAATATTTTTTACATCATATGTGCTTAAAACTAAATAGTAGTATTAGAGAGAGGTTCTGCGGTGAAGGAGGGTTTGTAAGAGGTAAGAGTAAATCATTGTATGGAGCACAAGTGATGACACCGGTAAAATGATCGAGCATTACGATCGACCTTTTGCTGGCCAGGGTGATTGTAAAGAACACGGATGAAAAGTTTGCTGACTTGATAGGGACAATTAAGGCCTTAAATGTGAAGACTCATAAGGAATGACAAGATGACAGATGGTGAGGGGGTGGAACTCAAGCAAAAAGACAAGCCAACAAAGATATCAAGGGAGGAGTAGGAAGAGACTCGCAACATATGGTGACAAGGACAATCTTGTTATATCTTCCAGATAATACTCTTTCAGAGGTTCTTAGCTTAACACACCCTGTAGATATTTAGGACAATTTGAAGGGTTGGTACAAGTCCAAACTATTAACAAGTAAATTATACATGAAGAAAAGATTGCTCGGTCTCCAAAAGGCGAAATAGGTGAATTCTAATCAACATTGAGTAGACTTCTCTAGAGGTAAAAATTGAACAGGAAGATAAGGTTTGGTTTTGTTAAGTTCATTGCCTTCCTCTTTTGAAAATATCGTAACTACTCTTTGGTTTCGGAAAAGCAACCTTGAAATTTGATGAGGTGATTGCTGCCCTATTGATGAATAAGGCTGGACGAGGCAACAACGGATTCTCAAACAATTGTCAGGTGGTCACGCTTACACAAGATTCCAATCATAGAAGAGGATAGTCAAGAGAGAAGAAAGAAGGGTCCCAACATTCAAGATTGAGTGATCGAAAGTTCAAATGCTACTATTGAGATGAGGAAGGTCACACTAAGAGGGATTGTCCCAAGATGAAGAGGGACTTGAGAGATGAAAAGCCATTAGTAGTGCAAATTGCAGAAGGTTCAAACCTATTTAATACAGGTGACGTATTTTTGTAACTACTGAAAGTCAAGGATGATCAGATTAAATCTTAGATTCTAGCTATTCATTTCATATGTGTTCAATTAAAGAGTGCTTTGATATGTGTCAACCATGTGAAAAAGGTACTACCAACATGGTAAAAGGTGGAGCTTTGAAGGTCTCCAAAGGAGCTATCATGGTCTTAAAAGGAGAAATGTCTTGAGGCTTATACGAACTTGTAGGAAATGTGCAGACGGAGGGAGATATACAGTGAGCTTCTACAAGTAACTCAAGAGAAAGGTAGCAAGCAGGAAGCGGGTAATGTTTCCTGCTTTAGTTGAAGGTGGCACTGACCTAGGTAGATCATGCTAGGTGCAGCCATCGGCATTGACTTTTATCAAGCTGGAGATTGTTGGGTTTGATAAAAATTAATGGATAAAAAAAGAAAAGAAAAGGCAAAGGAAGCTAAAGAATAATTGATGACGAATGAAATGCTTCAAAACTTATTTTTAAGGGAAGTTTAAAACTAACTCATATTTAAAAGTGTATTTTTCTTTGGTGAGAAACCTCTCAAACTCCATTAAATAGAGGCCTTATTTGCCTTTAAAAATAACATATCGACAAACTACACAAGACATCATAAGGGAAAATACCATGATGGAGCTTGGTGATAGTGGGTGAGGGTATAGGGAGCAACTGATAACCTGTAGGGCGTGCGGTAAGGGTCTCTTTATAGGTGTCATGCAAATAACACTTGAAAACATGGAGAATTGTTTATATATTGTCCTAAAACAGTGGAAATACAGTTTTTTTTTCTCTCAGATTCCTCATGTGTTAGTTTATTTGTTTTTTCGCCTATTGTATGCACTTAGGACCCAACAGTGATATTAGAGAGAGGTTATGCTGGGAGAGAGGGTTTGTAAGTGGTAAAAGGAGAAAATCATTGCAAAGAACGCAGGAGATGGCATAAGTAAAGGCTTAAACATTTTGATTACGCCATGATTTCACCTTGTCACAAGAACATATGAAAAGTTTACTGACCCGATATCAGACAATTGAGGCCTTGAAGGTGAAGGCTCATAGGATCGACAAGATGAAAGATGGTGAGTAGGTGCCACTCAGGGAAAAGGACAAGTCAGTGAAGATGTCAAGGGAGGAAACGGAAGGGATTTGAAAGATATGGTAACAAGTACAATCGCGTTATGTCTTCCAAATAATACTCTTTGGGAGGTTCCTAGCTTGACAAACCTAGTAAATATTTGAGACAAGTCAGGGGGCCAGTACAAGACTAAATCGTTGACAAGGAGGTTATTCCTGAAGAAACAATTATTTGCTCTCCAAATAGCAGAAGAAGCGAACTCTAATCAAGCTCTAGACGACTTCAACATGACAACCATGAAGTTGACTTCTCTAGAGGTAAAGATTGAAGAGGATGATTAACTTTTGCTTTTGTTGGCTCCATTACCTTCATCTTTTGACAATATTATGACTACTCTTTTGTTCAGAAAAGAGATCTTGAAATTTGATGAGATGGTTGCCACTTTGTTAAGGAATGAGAACCGGCCAGGCAGCAATGGGTTCTCAAATGATTGCTAGGTGGTCGTGATTACACAAGAGTCAAGTCGATGAAGTAGGCGGTCAAGAGAAAAGGAGGAAAGATCCCAACATATGGGATCGAGTAGTCGGAAGTTCAAATGCTACTACTACGATGAGGAAGGTCATATGAAGTGGGATTGTCCCGAGGAGAAAAGCGACTTGAGAGATGATAAGCCATCAATAGTGGGTATTACAGATGGTTCGAACCTATTTAATGGAGGTGACATATTTCTAGAAACTACTGACAGTCAAGGAAGGTAAGATTTAATCTTAGATTCTAGTTGCTCATTTTAGATGTGCTCAATTACTGAGTACTTTTGATGCGTGTTAGCCATGTGAAAATGGTACTGTCAACATGGCAAATTGTACATAAAGCCATGTTGTTGTGGTGAGAATATTATGAATTTTCATGTGTTAATGGGGTATTGTGAACAAGCACCAGGGTTAGACATGTGCTAGGTCTAAAAAGAAAATTGATTTCTTTGGGGACATTTCATGTTGGAGACTATGGGAATTCATCTCAAGGTGGAGCTTTTAAGGTCTCCAAAGGAGCTATGGTGGTCCTAAAAAGAGAAATATACGGATGCTTGTACAGACTTGTGGGGAATGTATAAATAGATACAGCTGCATGGAGAGCTTCTAGAAATAACTCAAGCAGGAGACTGGTCACAAAGAGGAAGCAAGTAATGTTTGCTTCATTAGCTGAAGGTGGCAATAGCCGTGGCAGATCGAGCTACGTTGAGCCGTTAGTGTTGATTTTTATTAAGGTGAAAATTCTTGGGATTGATAAAAATCAATGGAGAAAAAAAAAAAAGAAAAGAACAAGCAAAAGAAGTTAAAGAAGAGTTGATAATGGAAGAAATGCTTCAAAATTTATCATTTGAGGAAGTTTAAGACTGATACATAATTAGGAGTAAATTTTTCTTTAGTAAGAAATTTCTCTAAACGCATACAAATAGAGGTATTATTTTCCTCTAAAAATAATACAAGGACAGATTGCATAAGACACCACTGAGAAAAATACCATCAGGGAGTTTGTTAGAGTGGGTGAGCGTAGGGAGCAATTGGTAATTAGTTGCTGGAAAGCGCATCCTGGTAGGGGGAGTGGGAAGGGTATATTTATAAGTTTCTGGTAATTACTACTTGTAAACATGGAGAGTTATTTGTATTTTGTCCTAAAATAGTAGAAATATAATTTTTTTGTCTCAAATTCCTCTTGTGTCCATTTTATTTGCAAGACATACAGAACAAGAAAAGGCCAAGTCAAAGATGATGTCAAAAGAGGAGTAGGAAGAGATTTGCGAGATATGACACGAAGTATAATCTTGTTACATTTTGCAAATAATACTCTATGGGAGGCTCTTGACTTAGCAAACCCAGTGGGTATTTGGGATAAGTTGAATTATCGGTGCAAGTCCAAATCATCCGCAAGTAAGTTACCTTTGAAGAAACGATTATTTGGTCTCCAAATCGCAGAAGAAGTGACTCCAATTGACATCTAGACGAGTCCAATAATATATTAATAGAGTTGACTTCCTTAGAAGTAAAGATTAAAGAGGAAGAAAAAGTTTTGCTTTGGTAGGATTTATTACCTTCATCTTCTGACAATATCGTAACTATTATTTTATTCAAAAAAGAGACCTTAAAATTTAATGAGGTCGTTGTCACCTTGTTCATGAATGAGACTCGATGAGGTAACAATGGATTCTCAAATGATGGTCAGATGGTCGTGGTTACAAAGGAGGCAAGCCGGGAAGACAATGGTCAAGAGAAAAGGAGCAAGGATCCCAACATTTCAGATCGAGCAGTTAGAAATTCAAATGCTACTACTGCGATGAGCACAGTCCTATGAAGAGGGATTGTCCTAAGATAGACTTTAGAGATGAGAAGCCATCTGTGGTGGGCATTGTGGGAGGTTGAACCCATTTAATGGAGTTGGCGCATTTCTGCCAACTACTAAAAGTCCATGATGGTTAGATCCGATCTTAGATTCTAGTTATTCAGTTCACATGTCTTCAGTTACAGGGTGCTTTGATATGTATCAACCATGTGAAAATGGTACTGTCAACATGGAAAACAATACACAAAGTCGGGTTGCCGAGGTGGGAACACTATGAATTCACATGTTTTATAAGGTAGTATGGACAGTAACTAGGGTTAGATATATGCCATTTCTTGGGGGGACTTTTAATGCGAGATGCTATAAGTATTTATCTCAAGGTAGAGCTTTGAAGGTCTCCAAAGGAGGTAAAGTAGTCTTAAAAAGAGAACAAGAAATGTTTAGATTCTTGTATAGATTTGTACAGAATGTGAGGATGTGTGGAGCTACATGGAAAAGCTCTATAAGTAACCTAAAAGAAGACATGAAGGAAGGAGGAAGCCGGTAAAGTATTGGTGACTTTAGGATCATGACCAGTATGATTGATTCCAACTATTTATTTAAGATGTTGGATGATCTCCCTAAGTAACTTGTATTTGTTTGTGAAAGGTGTTAGAAAGTTGGAATTAAGCCTTGACGCTAGACGATTATGTACTTAACTAGTAAGTGACTGGATGTGTTCTTAAATTTGGTCTCTTAATAGAGGCCAATAGTATTATCTGACCATTCTACAAACATTTTGATGTGCTTGCTCCCTAATCTAGACTCATACCTTGTGGCTTTAAGATGTTATTATCTCAATATGCTTCAAAAAGTAATATTGTTTAATTATGATCGGAATGTGAGTGAGCTAGTGGGGTGGCAAGGCTTCCACTTTGGGAAGAGGAAGAACAAACCTAAGAGTGGAATGTTGATTGTTGTATTACATGTGTTCTTTATTTTTACGTTATGCTGACTATCCTTTCTTATGACGTTATAAAGTCGTATTTATTGACTGGATAAGTTAAATTATTATCGATGTGCTTGTGTAAGCGATAATTTCCTTAAAAATAATATTTTGTTGCTATTATTATTGTTATTATTAGTTTTGAAAATTCTTCAATGATTTTTAATAAGCATTAAGAAAAATTATTATTGAGTACTAGATCAAGTAGAATCCTGAATACGATTAGATCACCAACCTTAGAATTAGTTTCTTTAGTTACTAAGTTGAACCTTGATATAATTGGGAACGAGCAATCGACGAAAGATTATATTATCAATTCGTGTTTAGAATACGAGGTATAAGATTAGATTAGCATTGTTAGTTGTGGGGCAAGATTTATAAAAAAGGAGAAAGGGGAGGGCATTTTTATTAACTCGCACTAGACCACACCTGGCTTCTCGTTCTTCCTCTTCCTCATGAAAAGCCCCCCACAAGCCCCAATCTCTCTCCTTCATCTTCTTCCTCTTCTCTCCACACACGTGACCTCAAGCATCAAATTTCATTGATTTTTGCCTCAACCAAGCTCAGAATTTCTCACATTTCACCTCCCCAACATCAAACAAATCCATTGCCATAAGTTCTGGGTGAAATTAGTGAGAAACCACCACGTTTTTGGTCAATTCAGGCAGTAATTCAAGGCACCAAATTTTTGTGCCCAGGTTCAGCCATGCAACCCAGTCTTTAACCCCTCTATAAATTGGGGTGAATTTGCAGCCCAAACATCAGCCACAACTTCGAATCAATGAGCCAAGTTCAATTGATTTTGGGTCTATTCGCGTGGGTTAGGCGTGGCTACAGTAAATGGCCAAAATTCTGTTTTTTGAAGCAATCAAATCGAGCCCAAAACCCCTTAGAATGCGTTCTTAGCTTGCAATCAATATGGGTTTTTCTCTTCTTCCTAATTATTAGTCATTTCAAACTAATTTAATGATTTTGGATAGTCTATGATAAAATCCTGAAGCTGTCATCCGTGATGGGAGAATTTGAAGTTGAAATCTGGTAAGAATGGTATTGATATTGATTTAAGGTTCATGCATGTTGAAGTAACATATAGTTTTTGCTAACCGGTAAATTTGGGGAATTGTAGAACAAGCATATTATGTTCTAAAGTTGTTGCTAAATTAGTTTGAATATGTTTAAATTCTGTTTGGTGATTGTATATGAATGCTACGCTTGAGGATGTTGGTTTTGTGAATTAAACGATTGAATCGTTATGATACTGAATCGAGCTTGGTAGTTGGATGGTTGGAGGTGGAACTAATGAGTGATTCGAGGTTTTTGTGGACAGTGCTGTGTGAGAAGGGAGCCTAGGTTGATGTTAATTACAATTGTGAGAATTGCAAAGTAATTGTGATATTAGGTAGATTCTATCATAACTATTACTGCAAAGTGAAATGAACATGCTATTTGTGAACTGTGTCCCTCTCGAATTGATAAAATGATGTTATGTGAATGAATTGCAAATTTTAGAAATCTTTAAAAGGTCGTTAAAAGCTTATTTTCATTTCTAAATGTTCATAAGTTGCCTGTTTCGAGTGCAAAGACTATGCAGCCTAAATGACCCTAAATCGTCGAATTGCTCAGTTGAGTGACTCAGCTGATTAGTCGATAGGTCTAGGGATTTAAAAAGGAAATGAGTTATGAGCTTGAAAATGTTTTAAAGGTTTCACCTGTATTATATTTCTTTCCTTTCCATTTGAAAGATTGAAATGAACTTAAAAAGGGCAACTAAAGATGTTTATTGCGAGGCCTAGTTTGAATTATCTGTTAGCTAATTATTTAAGTTTTGAATTGCGAGTTAGCAGAATCACGATGATCTTAGTAGATTTTCCACATTGAAATGAAATAACCATAAATCACTAATGGGGCTATAGGTTATTTTTCTAGACAAGCGTGGTTTTGAATATGTAAGCAACTATCAAAAAGAAGTGATTCGTGACTCACTTGAAGGTGAGACTTACTATGTGTGCTTTATTTTATATAACCTATATTGGTTTAGTGTGATTTTAATGGCTAAGATAAGTGCTTGAGTGAACAAATGACTAGGGAATAGGCTCGGTTTGTGGGAACCCTAATACTTAGGAAGACAAACTCAGAAGTGGGAACCCTAAAAGATTCTGATGGGAGTAATGGTCTAAAATGTGTTATGCCTCGAGGATAATTTGATGCGTGAGTGATGGCCTCACCTAGGGCGAGTGATGATCTCACCTAATTAGCACATTATAAGATCTTATACCTGAATAAGAAGATATTTTTATGATATATGAAAAAACTATTTGAATTCTTACCATTGTGGCCATTTCGGGAACTTTTAAAAAGTATATGAGCCTTGAGGAGGCTAGTATAAATTGTAATTGATTCTTTAACAGGTGAAATGAGTTACTACATTTCCAAAATGCATGACTGAAAAAAGCTTTTTCACCCGATCTTTGTCAATTTGCTTGGCTATATGTTTGAATGTATGTATCTAAGGAAGTTTGGTTATTTAAGGTGTAGATACGAGCTTGAGTGGCTTGGTGTGAAGTTTAGAGGTGATGGTTTCCTTGGGGAGATTTGATTGCCTAATATGATAGTAGCATATAAATGCTATGTGATTACTACTTATCATTATTGCCTGCAAATGTTTTGGTTTTCAAGGAGTTGAGAAATACTCACTGAGCATGTGGTAGCTTATCCCATTTCTATTTCCCCTTTTCCCAGGTTTTCAATGTAATAGGTAGAAGTTGACTTCCATATGCTAAGTTGGAATATTCCCTTGCTGTGAAAAGGTGTCTCGTGTGCTCATATAGAAGTGGACTTACGAGTTAAATGGTGTAACATGATGTGCCCCAGAATGCCCCCAAATTAAACATGTTCCACTGTTTGCAATCACCATTCTAATGCCCTCAATTTCAACTGATAAATCCAATGATCGGGGCATTACCACCTTCCAAAAGAATAAGGCCTCAAGTATGAGTACCAGAAATAACATAATTTGACATAGCTTCAACGATACACATCCATACATGATCAAACCATATACAGTCAACTGCTAATCAATAAAAGGTTTGTACACCATAGTAAAACAATTCACCATGTAATCTACATCTCTATCCATTGAAGATTTCAAAATGTAACTTTAAAATTTGCATATACTATGTCACTATTGATCCATCCAGATTCCCTTACTCAACTTATTTTCTTCAACTGGTTTGCTACCATGAGGGCGATTCACTGAGCATAAGCCTAAAACAAAACATAAAAAACATTTCAAACTGTGAGCTGAAGCTCAATAAATGTATTTCTATATTGATAAAAGATCTTTGTATAAATTGATTGGGCGGCCGCTTTACAATTCATTTTAAGCTAAAACAAAAGCAGTGAATGAGATGAATGTAAACTGCAATTACTAGTTATTATCGGATAGTGAACGCCTTGATACTGTTACGATTTATGGATAGGTATACACCTACCAAGCCGACCAAAGAACGTGGCCTGAAGCCGCGCAGGTAAGTGAAGGGCAATGTCATGTAACTGATAACTGATTGGGTCACTAATTATATGACAAATCACTAATTAAACTGATTCATTGATGTACTTACCAAAACATTATCATTTTGATAAATACATGCTGATTTCTAAAGATACAGACAATGAGCATACCTGAAGTTTTAAAAATGCAATCTCACTTGATAATACTTATGCATGATAGGAAACGATAGACTATGGCGCCCCGTTTCTACTAAAAAAATGTAGTTATGGGTAAATGCAGTTAGCAAACAACTTTCATTCCCATAATTTGTAACTTCATAGAAATTGATTAATAAAAAGGAAATCCACAATTCAAACAATTCAACATAAGACAAGTCACACTAAAATGATTTTGAAAAATAAATAAGTTAGGGTCATTGAACTCAATATAAAACAAATTGAAGCAAAATAGACCAAAATGAAATAATTGAGGTGATAATGGAAGTATTTTAATGAATATAAATGGAATATAGGTTTTTAAAGTTTCTGAAATGAATAATAGAAGGTTTGATGACAAGAGGGGTTTAGTGAGGTTCAGGAAAGCTTGTGTCATTAGACTCTTTACTTCTCCAATTTCATTCTCATGGCCATTTAACTCAGTTTTCCAACTCGAGTAAGCTTCTATACAAAATAAAAGTTGTTGAACTCACTAAACTTTGTAATTTCTTTGCAACAACCATAATTATATAGAAACTCCTGACAATATGTCCAAATGCCATGATTTCTTTCTTCCCTCATATTACTGTTTGAAGGTTTACTTTACAAAATCTATATCTTTCACCCCTAACCTCCAATTGAGCTATTAAACCTCAATATGAAAAGGTTAAAAAGTCCCTCAAAACTTTCATCCATAGAGTAAAACATAATTATCACAATAAGGTTCTTAAAATTGGGTTAGAACACAAATGTGCACGACTTGGGTCCGTCCTATGCAGTCATGGAAAAACGGCCATACATTTTTTACACACAACTCGGAATGAAGTGATTCAAAAGGAATTTGAAAGATAACTCACTGATATATCTACCCACCAAAAATCATAATTTTTGGATGGGCCGATCATTACCAGTTTATTGGTAAAGTGACCCCTGTTTTCTGCTAGTTCACAGCCACACTGCTTCTGCTTTCCCATTTCTTTTCACATAAGTCCCCAGCTAAAATCATATAATAAAACTTGTTCCTCCTCATCACCTTACAAATCCATTTTACCTCAAAATACTCAATAATTACTTTTACCTATGTCCTTCAATTCCTTTCTTTACAAAATCACTCCAAACACACCCATAATCACCTTCGTTTGCATAAATGAGCAAATGAACCACTTTTAAATCAATTAGGGATTTCCTATAATTCACCCTTTATGCAAAAATCCCACCAACCGACCACTGTCATCAGTAGGTTTAAAGATTACCAAATCAAAGATAAAACAATCAAAATCCAACACTTTAACTTAAGCTTGCATAATCTTTGACAACCCTAAACCCTAGCATACTTCAAGCTTATCCACTCAATTAAAACATAAAAATAACATTTGTTTATATCAAGATAACATCATCCATGATAAAATCCAATACAAAAACCCAAAATTAAACAAGGTTAGAATTAGGTTTTACCTCACTTCGGATCCAGTATAGAGAGATGGAGGTGGTGTTTGGTGATTGTGAGAGTTATGGTTGGTGCCTGGTGGCTGATGGGGTGGTGGTTGGTGTCTGATGGCGGCTGGTGGTAGCGGCAGGTAGTGGTGGCAGCAGCAGGGGGGCTGGCTATGTGGTGGAGAGAGAGGAAGAAGAAGAAAGCTTGGTGTTTTTACTTGGTTGAGAATGATTCCAAGCTATATCAAATTACTTAGCTAAGTTTTATCCCTCCCCTAAGTATCTTTTTGCTAATTAAAATTAGGTACAAATGATGGTGATTAACTTAATTTAATCACACCAAAATTTTCGGGCCAAAATTTGAATCCAAAATGAATCGGGCTCAAATGAATTCGGCCAAACTTAATGAATTTAGGCCCAAATTTTTTAGCATTGTCAAAAATTAAATTTTGTGACATTATAAAAAATAATTTAATCACCTAATTATATTTAGCGGGACCTAATATTGA
>NCQT01099275.1:5649-16361 GCA_002740465.1 Stenocereus thurberi
AAAAGGCCTTGCTAAATGGAGAAACATGCGATGCTTCATCATCTAAAATGCAAAACATGAAAACAATTCGAAAATGTGAGCTAAAATTCAGTACATGCATTCCTATATTGTAAAATCAGTGTAGAGATACTATTGATGGGTACCCTCCTTTGCAATTCATTTAGTTCACAATAAAAGTGAAAATGAGAGTAATATCAAACTGAATTGCTTACTATTATCTAGATGTGAAATCCTTGCAATGATATGATCTATACATAGGTGTACATCTACCAATCTGATCAAGTCTTGGCCTAAAGCCGTGTGGGTAGATGATAGGCTAACGTCCTATAGATGATAACTGATGGAGTCACAAGTTAAATGGCAAATCACTATATAAACTAATTCATTGATAAACGTATTACGAGTTCTAACTTAGTAAACGTGTTATGCTTTCTGAAGATACTGACAATGGATGTACCTTGAGTCTTTAAAAATGCCATGTGACTTGATAAATATCATCTGTTTCATAAATGTCATCTAAGTTGATAAATATGTTCTGACTTAATCACACTTATGTAAAATGGGGAATAATGACTGGGCCTTAACTTTGTTTCATAAATGTCATTGCAGGTATGAGTAGACAGTAAATGATCCTTACTCACATGGTTGAGTAAGTAAAAGAATGTGTAACAGAAACTGAGTAATTAAATGGTATACATGACTTGGGTATTTCAATATAACTTCAAAATTGAATTAATAAAAGTAATTAAATCCGACATGAAATAAATGAAACCAAGATAGACCATAGTGAGATAAATGAGATTAGAAATGAAAAGGCCTTGATGGTGATAAATGAGAGAGTAGTTGCAGCCTTTTTTAAGATAGGTTACTGATGTAGATTTAAGGCTTGCTGATATATAGCTTGGTTCAAGATAACAGCGAGTACACTAAATTGCTTGATAAATACATTTAATACATTCTGAATTGAGTAAGTAATAAAGGTTTGGGGCTAAGAGAGATACATCTACATTTAAAATAACATAAACTACAATAACTTGATCTGATAAATATGGTTTCTGAGTTAAAAATTCTCCCCACCTCCCATATTTCATTCACAAGCCCATTAAATATAGTTTTTTAGCCCAAATAGATTATTGATCCCAATGAAAGCTATTAAACTCCCCAAACTTGGTACTTTCTTTGTAATATCCATAAGTGATTCAAAACTCATAATTAAGCCCCACAAAATGCATGTTTCTCTTCTTTTCTTTCATAAATCGAGCTGAACACCCGAATAGAATCGATGAATATTTATTTCATAGCTAATATTTTAGTAAAGAAAGAGTACGAGCATAATAGGGGCTTATAAAGAACAACTCATAGCTTAGTCTTCCGATCTCCAATTGAGACCCAAAACCCCAATATCGAAAGCTTAAGAAGTCTGAAAAAGCTATCATTTAGAACACCAAGCATGATTCCCACCGTAGGCTTCCCAAAATGGGTCTAGAACATTAGTATGCTAGTTTTTGTCTAATCTGCGCAGTTTTGGTAAATCGACCATAACCTTTTTCACTGGCCTCGGATTAAAGTGATTTAAAAAGAATTTAAAATCTAGCACACTATTCTATATACTCAATGAAAATCCAGATTTTTGGGTGGGCCGATCTTTGCCAGTTCATTGGCAAAGTTTCCCTTGTTTTCTGTCATTTCTCAGCCCCCACTATCCAAACTTTCTCCTCTCTTTTCACACTAATCCTTATCTAAAATCAATCCCTAAAATAATGTAACGAAGCCTTGGTCCTCTCATCATCATGCAAAACCATCATACTCAATTTCACTTCAAAATCATATACATCAAATATTCACTTTTCAATCAAATAAACACAAATAACAAGCTTGATATTAAGGGAAACTAAACCTTGCATAATCATTAAAACCCTAAATTTTGGCCAACTTAGATTCACCCTTAACTCCTTCAAAACCATCCAAAACTACAACACCTCCATCATATCACCAAATCAAATGCAACTCAATCCACAAAAATGATTTTAACTTAAGCTTGCTTGAACGTGGTCAACCTCAACGTTTACTTACTATCCAACGTATCGATGAATTAAAACATCCAAAGTAACTCTCATTTCTATCAAAACAACATGATCAACCACAAAACACAACAAGAACAAGAATCAAAACCAAGATACAAGCAAAATCAACAAGATCGGGTTAGGTTGTAACTCAATTTGATAATTAAAAAAGTGGTATAAGTGGTGTTGGATGTTTGTGGGAGTATGGGGGTGGCTGTGGCTAGCTGCCTAGTGGCCAATGGATGGCAGCAAGTGGCTGAGGTGGTCGCTGGTAGCAACCACCGGAGAAGGCTGCCTAGTAGAAAGGGAGAGCAAGAGAGGGAGAGCTTGAAACTTTTAGATTTACTTGGATGAAATGACTCCAAAATCACTTGGTTAAGATTTAATCTAGCAAAAGCAAGCTTAATCCAATAATCATTAGACATATATAATGGTNNNTTGTCAAATAAATGGGAGTAATGCTTGTTGGCCCGAAATCTGGCCTAAATGAGTTTTGGCCCGAAAATTCACTTTGCGTGATTGAAATTGTTCGTAGCTTGAACTTGTTCTTTTTTTGCGAGGTTATAATAATAATAATAATAATAATAATAATAATAATAATAATAATAATAATAATAATAATAATAATAATATTGAATTCTTAAATTATAACTATCCAGGCCTACTATCGATTCACCTGAAATTTTACGATAATTGAAACCCGAAGTGCAAAGTGGGACCCAAAATTGTAATTTACTAAATAAATAAATTGGGTGCATTTGAATTAATAAAGGTGATTTGGTTGAACAAATAACCATAAAGATAAAGATGATTTAAATAAATAAGGGTTAAGATCGGGATATTATAGTCTTCCCCCCTTAAAGATTTTTGTCCATGAAACTTATGAGTTTTGTGAAAATATGCACTAATGTCACAGATAAATGTGGGTATTTGGCTTTCATCTCTTTCTATGTTTTCCCAAGTGCCTTTTGAGAAGGTACGAATTGCCTAAAGTACTTTTTGCCCCATCTGAAACTGTGATTGCCTCCTACTTTTATCGACATAACTCTTTTGTCGGCCTTGTCTCACCTTAACATGTCCTTGAATTTCTTTCGCAATACTTGCTTAGATTAACTCTATTCTTATACCCAATGCTTCTTCTGGCTCTCTCCAATAAGACCCAACATTGCTTAAGATTACACTTTCATCAAAATGTCCTTATTTAGTGTTCTCCAGGCATCACCTGTTCTCCCCTCATTCGACTAATCAAAGGTCTGCTCCAATTCCACATTGGACAATAAAATGAATATTACCAAGAATGAAAATGAGGGAATTGGTGGTCAAGTGAGTCATTAAGTCCAAAAGAAATAAACAATGAGATTAGAAAAGAATGATAAAAGGGGGATTGGTTGAAACAAAATGACCATAATGTTGAAAAATAATGCCAAATGAATTATGATTTATAAATATGGATCACAAAGGATCCAATAGATAGTCAACCAAGGGAAAGATGGCTCAATTACTCTCGGGTTTAGCAAAGAAAGATGGCAGGATGGTAACTTTCCAGCCTCAATTGTCAGGTTAAGTGCACTAGATAGATGGGAAAAGTAATATGCGATAAGTGGATAGATAAACTGGATAAGTAAAATGCAATAGATATATAAATGGATTGGACAAGTTACATCAGGAATGTATCTTTGCTTAGATAAAGTCAATTTGAGCGCAGCAATAAGACGGATTGGGGAATGCTGAAGTTTATTAATGAGGATGTAAAATATAAGTGTGAGAATTGAATTTAAAAGCAAGGAGAATAATTATATTATGAATTCAGAGCAAGTTATACGAGCATATCATCATGATCAAATGAAATATCACGTAGAGGGAGATTAAACAATATTGGATAAAATCAAATCAGAACGATGAAACAAGCAGACAATTACAGGAGCTACTACAAAAGAGCATTCTTGCAAGCGACAAGCTGTCATTGGCTTGGTTTAGATAACACTTGATGCCATTTAAACAAATGGCCTAGATATAAGAGATGTTATAGACCAAGTGAACGTTAATAGCAAAGGAATAATGCCCCTGAACAATCCAAGGTGACTAAAGCCAAAGTAAATCAACGACTGGAAGTAATAGGAGCATTGCTGGTGTAAGGTCTTAGTGATAAGAGCAGCCTCTTTCGATACATGGCAACTAAATCTCACTCATACCACCCATATAGTGCGAAGTAGCACACTACAAGCTACTGAATCACCGTCACAGCATTCCCTACAGTAATTCCATCTCATACTGATTCAACCCAAAGATGGACCAAGTTGCAAATTGCATTCCCACTATAGGTTTTAAACATCACTGTACTCAATATCATGTATGTTAATACACCTCAATGAAACTCTCTAAGTTTAGAGCAAAACAGACAGAGTTCCGCCTAAAAATTGGCTAAAACCCAGGCTTAAAGCCTTACATCATGTACTTATCATGGAAAATCACACTTCAATAGCTCAATGGCCATATGCTGGAGTTCAGAAGTAAACAGGTCACACACCTGGAGTGCACAATTGCAAAGATTTAAGCAAATGAGAGAAATAAAATATATAATACAACTCCTAGATANNNNAGAGCATGCCTCACTAAAAGATCAGCCAAATGGTTCCACACTCCACTTTGCTAATGCTCAAATCTCAGCATATTACCAAATGATTAAATCACATATGCTATACATATAAACTTATTTTCAATAGCTCATTTAACTGGTCCAACATAACTCATAAACACCTCGATAGCTAACTCATAAACACTTGATAGCTCACAATAGCCCTAAAACCTTTGCTCTGAAGCCAAATCTATAACGCCCCCAAATTGCTAATTATTTGATTCATAGGTAACTGCAACTGAAGACTTAATGATGGAAGGTAATACCGTCATCCTAATAAGGACAAGGCTCACTGAAACCATTCAATCTTGCAACTCATGTTCGCAATCAAAATATCTATTAAATTTAAGGACTTCAAGTCCAAAGTCGCTAATAGTTCAACTTTAATACAATCGGCTTAATCATACCATGTACTAACTAGCACTTCGCACTACACAAGTATGTTAAAGATAGACCCAACTTAACGCTGAGGTCGATCCCAACATTCATGCTATGCTGAATCCACTGTGAGCATCTGATGACTTGTAAAAGGGTTTGCTAAATGGACAAACACGTGATACTTTATCACCTAAAGTGGAAAACATGAAAACAATTCGAAAATGTGAGCTAAAACTCAGTACTTGCATTCCTGTATTGTAAAATGACTGTAGAGACACTATTGCTGGGTACCGTCCTTCGCAATTCATTTAGTTCGCAATAAAAATAAAAATAAAAGTAATATCAAATTGAATTGCTTATTATTATCTACATGTGAAACCCTTGTAATAATATGATTTATACATAGGTGTACATCTGCCAATTCGATCAAGTCTTAGCCTGAAGCCCTGTGGGTAAATGATAGGCTAATACCCTATAGATGATAACTGATGGAGTCACAAGTTAAATGGCAAATCACTATATAAACTAATTCATTGATAAACTCATTAAGAGTTCTAACTTAGTAAATGTGTTATGCTTTTTGAAGATACTGACAATGGATGTACCTTGAGTCTCTAAAAATGTCATCTGACTTGATACATGTTATCTGTTTCATAAATGTCATCTGAGTTGATAAATATGTTCTGACTTAATCACACGCATGTATAACAAGGAACAATGACTAGGCCTTAACTTTGTTTCACAAATGTCACTGTAGGTTTGTGTAGAAAGTAAATGATCTTTACTCACATAGTTGAGTAAGTAAAAGTATGTATAATAGAAATGGAGTGATTAAATGGTATACATAACTTGGGTATTTCAATATAACTCCAAAACTGAATTAATAAAAGTAATTAAATCTGACATAAAGTAAATAAAAGTAAGATAGACCATAGTGAGATAAATGAGATTAGAAAGGAAAAGGCCTTGATGGTGATAAATGAGAGAGTAGTTATGGTCTTTTCTAAGATAGGCTACTGATGCAGATTTAAGGCTTACTGATATATAGCTTGGTTCAAGATAACATCGAGTACACTAGATTGGTTTGATAAATACATTTGATACATTATGAATTGAGTAAGGAATAAAGGTTTGAGGCTAAGACTGATATATCTACATTCAAAATAACATAAACTGCAATAACTTGGGATGTTGAATACGATTCTTGAGTCAAACATTCTCCCCACTTCCCATATTTTATTCATAAGCCCATTAAATACAGTTTTTCAGCCCAAATAGATTATTGATCCCAATGAAAGCTATAAGCTTCCCAAACCTGGTACTTTCTTTATAATATCCATAAGTGATTCAAAACTCATAATTAAGCTCCACAAAATGCATGTTTTTCTTCTTTTCTCTCATAAATCGAGCTGAACACCCGAGTAGGATCGATGAATATTTATTTCGTAGCTAATATTTTAGTAAAGAAAAAGTAAGAGCATAATAGGGGCTTAGAAAAAATGACTCATAACTTAGTCTTCCGATCTCCGATTGGGACCCATAACCCCAATATCGAAAGCTTAAGCAATCCCGAAAAGCTTTCATTTAGAAGACCAAGCATGATTCCCACCATAGGGTTTCCAAAATGGGGCTAGAACATTAATATGCTAGTTTTCATCTAACCTGCGCAGTTCTGGTAAATCGACCATAACCTTTTCCACAGGCCTCGGATTAAGGTGATTTAAAAGGAATTTAAAAGCTAACACACTGTTCTATCTGCCCAACAAAAATCCAGATTTTTTGCTGGGCTGATCTTTACCAGTTCATTGGCAAAGTTTCCTGTTTTCTGTCATTTCCCAGCCCCCATTGTCCAAGCTTTCTCCTCTCTTTTCACACAAATCCTTATCTAAAATCAATCCCTAAAATAGTGTAACGAAGCCTTGGTCCTCCCATCATTATGCAAAACCATCATATGAAATTTCACTTCAAAATTATATACATCAAAGATTCACTTTTCAATCAAATATACACAAATAACAAGCTTGATATTAAAGGAAACTAAACCTTGCATAATCATTAAAACCCTAATTTTTGGCCAGCTTAGATTGACCCTTAACTCCTCCAAAACCATCCAAAACTACAACATCCATCATATCACCAAATCAAATGCAAATCAATCCATAAAAATTGTTTTAACTTAAGCTTGCATGAACGTGATCAACCTTAACCTTTGCTGGCTATCCAACGTATCCATCAATTAAAACACCCAAAGTAACTCTTATTTCTATCAAAACAACATGATCAACCCCCAAACACAACAAGAACAACAATCAAAACCAAGATACAAGCAAAATCAACAAGATCGGGTTAGGTTGTTACTCAATTTGATGCTTGAAAAAAGGGTATAAGTGGTGTTGGATGTTTGTGGGAGTATGGGGGTGGCTAGGGTGGCTGTGGCTGGCTTTCTGGTGGCCAATGGATGGCGGCAAGTGGCTGATGCAATCGCTGATAGCAACCACCAGAGAAGGTAGCCCAGTAGAGAGGGAGAGGAAGAGAGGGAAAGCTTGAAATTTTTAGATTTACTTGGATGAAATGACTCTAAAGTCACTTGGTTAAGATTTAATCTAGCAAAAGTAAGCTTAATCCAATAATAATTAGACATATGTAATGGTGATTTTTCAAATAAATGGGAGCAATGCTTGTTCGGCCGAAATCTGGCCTAAATCAATTTTGGTCCGAAAATTCACTTTATGCGATTGAAATTGTTCGCAGCTCGAAGTTATTCTTTTTTTGCGAGGTTATAATAATAATAATAACAACAACAACAACAACAATAATAATAATAATAATAATAATAAATTCTTAAATTATAATTATCGCGGCCTACTATCAATTCGCCTGAAATTTTACGATAATTGAAGCCCGAAGTGCAAAGTGGGAGCCAAACTTGTAATTTGCTAAATAAATAAATTGGATGCATTTGAATTAAAACACGTGATTTGGTTAAACAAATAACCATGAAAATAAAGATGATTTAAATAAATATAGGTTAGGTTCGGGATATTCCAGTCATCCCCCCTTAAAGAGTTTCGTCCTTGAAACTTATGAGTTTTGTCAAAATTTGCACTGAGATCACAAATAAATGTGGATATTTGGTTTTCATCTCTTTCTATGTTTTCCCAAGTGGCTTTTGAGAAGGTATGAATTTTCCAAAGTACATTTTGCCCTATCTGAAACTGTGATTGTCTCCAACTTTTATCAATATAACTCTTTAGTCAGCCTTGTCTCACCTTAACATGTCCTTGAATTTCTTTCGTAATACTTGCTTAGATTAACTCTATTCTTATACCCAATGCTTCTTCTAGCTCGCTCCAATAAGACCCGACATTGCTTAAGATTATGCTCTTATCAAAATGCCCTTATTTAGCATTCTCCAGGCATCACCTGTTCCCCCCTCATCCAACTAATCGAAGGTCTACTCCAATTCCACGTTGGACAATAAAATGAATTTCACCAAGAATGAAAATGAGGGAATTAGTAGTCACGTAAGTCATTAAGTCTAAAAGAAATAAACAATGATATTAGAAAAGATTGATAAAAGGGGGATTATCATGAGGTGGTTGAAATAAAATGACCAGAATGTTGAAAAATAATGCCAAATGAATCATGATTTATAAATATGGATCGTAAGGGATCCAATAGATAGTCACCCACGAGAAAGATGGCTCATTTAAACTCGGGTTTAGCAAAAGCAGGATGGTAAGATGGTAACTTTCTAGCCTCAATTGTCATGTTAAGTGCGCTAGATAGATGGAAAAAGTAATGTGCAATAAGTGGACAGATAGATTGGTTAAGTAAAATGCAATAGATATATGAATGGATTGGACAAGTTACATCAGGAACGTATCTTTGCTTAGATAAAGTCAATTTGAGCACGGCAATAAGATGGAATGGAGAATGCTGAAGTTTATCATCGAGGATGTAAAATATAAGTGTGAGAATTGAATTTAAAAGCAAGGAGAATAATTATATTATGAATTCAGAGCAAGTTACATGAGCGTATCATCATGATCAAATGAAATATCGAGTATAGGGAGATTAAACAATATTGGATAAAATCAAATTAGAATGATGAAACAAGCAGACAATTACAGGAGCTACTACAAAAGAGCATTCTCGCAAGTGACAAGCTGTCATTGGCATGGTTTAGGTAACAATTGAAGCCATTTAAACAAATGGCCTAGATAAAGAGATGTTATAGACCAACTGAGCGTTAATAGTAAAGGAATAATGCCCCTGAGCAATCCAAGGTGTTGAGAGCCAAAGTAAATCAATGGTTGGAAGTAATAGGAGCATTGCTGGTGTAAGGTCTTAGTGATAAGAGCAGCCTCTTTCTATACATGGTGACTAAATCTTACTCATACCACCCATATAGTGCCGAGTAGCATACCGCAAGCTACTGAATTGCTGTCACAGAATTCCCTGTAGTAATTCCATCTCATACTAATTTAACCCAAAGATCAACCAAGCTGCAAATGGCATTCCCGCAATAGGTTTTAAACATCACTGTACTCAATATAATGTATGTTAATACACCTTACTGAAACTCTCAAAGTTTGGAGCAAAATGGAGAGAGTTCCACCTAAAATCAGCTAAAACCTAGGCTTAAAGCCTTACATCATGTACTTATCATGAAAAATCACAGTTCAACAGCTCAACAGCCACATGCCGGAGTTCATAACTCAACAGGTCATACACCTGAAGTGCTCAATTGCAAAGATTTAAACAAATGAGAGAAATGAAATATACAATACAACTCCCAGATAAATGAGAGCATGCCTCACTAAAAGGTCACTCAAATGGTTCCGTACTCCACTTTGCTAATGCTCGAATCCCAGGATATCACCAAATGATTGAATCGCCCAAATGAAAATGGTTCTTCCTTATATGCTATACATATAAACTTATTTTCAATAGATCATTTAACTGGTCTAACATAACTCATAAACACCTTGATAGTAAACTCATAAACACTTAGTAGCTCATAATGGCCCCCAAACCTTTAGCTCTGAAGCCAAATCTATAATGCCCCCAAATTGCTGATTATTTGATTCATAGGTAGCCGCAACTTAAGACTTAATGATGGAAGGCAGTACCGTCGTCTTGATAAGGACCAGGCTCACTAAAACCACCTAATCTTGCAACTCATGTTTAGAATTAGAACATCTATTAAACTTAAACACTTCAAGTCCAAAGTCCTTAATAATTCAACTTCAATACAATCGACTTGATCATACCATGTACTAACTAGCACTTCGCACTACACAAGTATATTAAAAATAGTCCCAACTTATCCATGAGCATCTGATGACTTCCAAAAGGGCTTGTTAAATGGAGAAACATGGGATACTTCCTCACCTAAAATGAAAAAAATGAAAACAATTCGAAAATGTGAGCTAAAACTTAGTATATGCATTCGTGTATTGTAAAATAAGTGCAGAAACACTGTTGATGGGTACCCGCCTTTGTAATTCATTTAGTTCACAATAAAAATGAAAATGAACATAATATAAAACTGAATTGCTTATTGTTATCCAGATGTGAACCCCTTATAATGATATGATGTATACATAGGTGTACATCTGCCAATCCGATCA
>NCQT01099284.1:0-11167 GCA_002740465.1 Stenocereus thurberi
TGTTTATGATATGCTATAACCTGCCCACCTTAAGAAGGTGTTCATGTTCTGAGTCCCATATGCATCTCCCCTTTTTGATTTTATCTAGTGTTTGCTTAAGGACAAGCAACAGTTCAAGCATGGAGGAGTTTGATAAGTGCTTTTACATACATCATTTTTAGGACATTTTGTAGCACTTTTTTGGGAATATATGAGCTTTATGTCATAATCTATACTCCTATTCTCGTTTTATGCTTAGGTATGATTCTTTGGTGATATTTGCAGGAATTTGGACCATTTTGATCCGGCATTTGACCCTCATTCGAGTATATGTTGACCCCACGGATGCCCCTAAGTTGCCATGCCCTGGAGCAAGAGAAGAGTAGAAGATTTCAGATCCAGCAAGCACCACGGTCTGCCAGTGGTGGCTGCCATGCCTGTGGTGAGCCTATAACTACTGCACCTATTCGTTTTCCTTGGCTTTTGTGGATGAGAATGAATGGGCATGCTATATCTAGACATACTCAGCTGCTTGAAGGGGACTCTATCTATTCCATGTTCCTTTTTTCAAGTTTATCAATTAGATTAGGATTTTAGAAAGAGAGAGAATTGAAGTGAAGATTTGCAAGGATTCTATCCCGAGTTTGCATGATAATTCAGGCGCGATCTTCTCTTCTCTTGTCTTTTCTCTTCTCTTCTCTTCTCTTCTCTTTTCTCTTCTCTTCCCATCTCTTTTCTAAGTTTAGATTTATGTTTTATAATTTTGATTATCTTTGTTGCTTGATTCTGGATCTATACAAATACTTGTTAATTTCTTGATCTTGTGTTAATATCCTTTAGTGCTTTTGAATTTGTTAGATTGTTTTATTGAATTCTAGAAGTTTGTTGCCTGGTAAGAAACTTGATCACTTTCTTATAAGTTGTAGGTATCGGGTCATGAACTGAAAGGAGAAATCCAATACCAGAATTTGATTTGACTTGATTGCGTGGAGTCTTGAGAAAGTCCCACCGATTGAGAAACCATTGATTTGATAATCGCATGCTTAATGAACCTAAATAAATCAAGAGCCCTTGAGTAATGGCAATTGGTTAGATTTAGGTATTTCACTTCATAGTGAAAGAGGATTATGAAACTTTGATTATCGGTTTTAAAACAATCATCAGAGGAAAAAGTGTCTGTCTAATACTTTGGATTGGGAAATTGCTTGATGTATTTAATTCCCTGATTTTTATCCATTACGTTAGATAGTTTATTATTAACATTTCAGTCTCAAACTGGGGTTCGCTTAGCCTATCTTGAGGGATTACAACGCAGTAGATCAACCTAGTCTCAGTGGGACCGACCTTGATTTGTTACAACGCCATCGTGTACTTGTGGGCCTATCAGGTGTCTCTTCACCTGCATCAGTATGCTCCTCAGGTTTGAGGTGAAATGTACATCCCTGACATCATTTCTCTACCTCTTTTTAACTCACCTAATGCTCCTATCTCCCTGGACCTTAGCCTTTTACGAGGCATCCGTTGCCTCTGCGTAGATTTCAGTTGCCTGAATGAAGTCTACTGCCTTCTTCAAGGCCTCAGCTAAGGAGGTTTCTTTCTATTCTACCAAGGAGAACTTGAATCGTTCATTTTTCAATCCATTCAGGAAGGAAGTGCACGTGACCCCATCTTCCAAGTCTAGAATTAGGACGACTTCTGGTGGAATGTTCTCATAAATTCCGTTAATGACTCCTGCGATCCTTGCTTAATTTTTGGCGGGTGAATAATGGTCCGCCTTCTTCGTGGCTAGCAATGAACTGGCTGACAAACCAATGTGCTAAGTCCTAAAAGAAGAGATGCTTCTAGGGGCCAGGCCATTAAACTAGGCATGCAACACCCCTTTTAAGGTGGTGAGGAAGTACCGGCAGTAGGCCTCATCGTCCACATTTTGAACGTACATATGAGTTTTGTATAGCCGTAGGTGCTCCTCCAGGCGGTTCCATTGTATAGTTCTAAGTTAGGTATCTTTACCTTCCCCAGCTTGGTGTTTTGATTACCTTAGCGCTTGGTGTTTTGATTACCTTAGCTCTTTGTGACTGACCCCAGTCATGTGCTTGTCCTTACCAACTTGACAGGGTTCACAGGTTGTCGTTCCACTTCGACCACCGACGACCTCTGACGGCAGACGTCGGCCCTTGATGGGCTGCGTCTGGACCAGCCAGCCATAGGCAAGCCTCGTCTGTGACCCCGCGGGTTGCAGGCAGATGGGGTACTTGTGCATTCCCTTATTGAGGGCCACTCGGGGGTACGTCCACCGGCTTACTTCGAGTTGCCTTAAGGGCCTATCGAGCCCACATGATTTGCTGAGCATTTATCCCTGTTGTCCAGCTATGATGCTCCTTGTGAGGCCATCTGCTGATCTTGTACTGAGTGATCTCTCGCGCATTATCTCCTCCAAACAATGACCTAGTGGGGGCATGCCTGTGGGACGGCTCGCATCCCGCAGTGGGTGCATAGTCAAATGTGGGCAACAACCTCGCAGAACTCACGACCTCTATGGTCTTCTTTACTTACTCAGTCACTTGCTGTAAGAGGGTGTCGGTCATGGTGGTCATGAAGTTTTTCAGTGCGTCTACAGTGACATATGCCTCCCTTTCAGACAGCCGCTGTCCAATTGAGTGAGGAGCTACCCACAAACTTTCTAAGGCGTCCTGCACTTTATGAGCCGCCGGGGCATCAACCACAGAAGCCTTGTCTCTCTGGGTACATACACGGGTGGTCTCACTTACTACCATCGTTCACCGCTTTATTCCCCACAGGCGGCTTNNNNTCTATTTCGGGGCAAACTATTTTCCAAGGATGACACGAGGTAAGAGTGGGATTATGTGATGATAAGGGTTCTGCGTCCAACTGTCCTTCGAGCGAGTGCTAATCCTACAAAAAAGGCCATCCCGGATAAGGATCTAAGGAACACCCCTCTGATGGTCAAGTTAATGTAGGTTCCCAAGGAAGAGGCAAGAAAGCAACAATAAATGACAAGATCGGATGTTTTCGAGAAAATTGATATCTTTCTGGAAAAAGGGTTCTGAGCATTCAGTGCTCTGGGATAGCCAAGTTTCGCTGATCTCACCTCTCTTTTTTCGAGGCATGTAGGTTGGTACTTATAGTCCCTGTAGTTAGGCGCAAACTCGTAATTTGAGACATGATGCACCCTAAATGGGCCTAGAGACGGGTAACTCCCCCTGGACCCATGAAGGTTAAGAAGCGAACACAAGGCATTAGCCCACTTGTGTAATTGTGGGACCCTCATCAGGGTCCTCAGATTAGGCTGAATCAATATCAAATATTTAGCGCATTAAATTTTCCACAACAAGTGGCAAGATGTTATGTTAAGAGTTAAAAGAAGGTGAAACAAACTGAAATGAGTTAGAAGAGGTTAGAAAGAATGTACAATTTATCACTCTAAGGTACGGTTGTTTTACAGAAATCATTTTTAGGAGATCATGTTTTGGGATTGTATTTTCAAGTACTTACTATTATAGAGAAACTAATTTACAAGGGTCATTATTCTTTAAGAAAATGATTTTTTTAGCATTCAAATTCAACTTGATACTTTCTACAATTTATGCTTTTGAGCTAGAATGAGATCCTAAGGCAAATACTCTAGTTTTTTTGGGTTTCTAGAGAAGTATGATTATTTTAATGTCTAAAAGTCTAAGTCCTTATAATGACTTTACTGGTGCTATATATCACAATCTACTACTTATATAATAAATATTATATTTTCTATGATTATGTACCCACCATGCTTATAGAGCAAAGCTTAATTAGAGAGTTTTACCATTACTTGAACTTATTTAGCATTGGACCCTACCATTTCTATAGGTTCCAGTTTATAGCTGTTGATAATCTCAACCTTAGTTTTCTTATATCAGGTATAGCACAGATCCATTTTGAAGTTTTTATACTATTAACAATAGTGAAGCTTTAATCAAGAAATTATAATATTTAAGACATAAGATTCGTTTTGCTAACGTTCTCTAATGGGAAACTTCTTTTATTAAAAGCTTAAAAATTGAAATATTACAATAGAAAGATTGAACGGGACTTAAACTACTAAGATCATCAGATATGCTTGCTCATAGTATAATAGAGAAACACAACTTCTCTTTTACTCAAGTATGCTCAAATGGTTGTGTTTCTCACAACACTCAACTTCTCTTTTTATATAGGAGATAGAATACATAAGATGCCCTAATGGCTACAGTACATACATTGTTATAAGATACTCTCACACGGCTATAGTGGATTGCATTGTTGTTCTAACTAAACACTTTAACGAGATAAGACTAGTCAACCATTTTGAGACTCTGCATGCCCTCTTCTCTTATTATGTCTTCAAGTCTATCATTATCCAGATAATCATCGAAGTCTTCATCAAGTTCAAGATGCTCATGATCCCCTTTTTCAAATAAATCATGCAAATATCTCTTTTCTTTTCTAGTAAGAGTTTTCCAGCTCCAACATCAAAGAGATAATAAAAAAAATCTTCTGAAATAGCTCTCCAAATTTATATACTTGCACAATTCACTATGATAGACAAAAGTAGTATGTTCATAATGTAGTAGTATCTTCCATGTTTAACCATTGCCCACATTTAATGATAAATGTAAAAACCAATGACTTTTGCTAAAGTAAGATCACTAATCATTCCTTGTCGTTCAAAACATCATTCTTGTCACTAATATTAGGGTTATTTGGACCAATTAATTAAATAAGATAATCAATTGGTTTGACGTTTTCATTTTCATACTCAATTAGTGATTAAACTACATCAATATGTAGGCTTTTAATTTTCAAGGGCTCCTGTTGGACCATCAGTAGATGTGCAAATCCAGTGGACTCTTTGAAACATACACTTTTGAAAATTAACTTGAAAAGAATGGATACTTCGGAACAGGGATTTCTACAAGGTAAGCTACCATGTCATATACCTAGGCTTTTATAATAGGGTCATCTTAAGGGATTGGATTTGTTGAGAATCTGATACCACCAGCTCCATATCTATTATCTTAGAAGAATATAGTACTCCATGATTCCCAAATGATTGAAGTAGTCGGTGCAGGCTGCATACCATTCGTTTTACCCATTTCTCATGAACATAGGCATTTATTTTCCTTGAATATCATAAGAAAACCATAAGAACACCTTAAGTAATTCATTTATAATTCTAAAAGGTTGAGTATCTATACTAGCAGAAAGACAGAAGAAAGAATCCAAAGCATGATCTACCCTTTGTATGAAATTTGAAAATATCCATAAGAATTCTACTAAAAGAAGAAACCCATTCTGACACCATGGCGTTTCATTTTGGTTTTTTTCTTTCTTCAACAAGAGTTTTTCTCTGATGATCACTCTTGGAAACTCCATGAGTTAAACTGTTTGACAAATAATTCTTCAATCCATGTATATGTTTAATAGAGAAAGAAAACTCAATTAACCATATCTGGGAGTCACCTATTCACTTAAATATTTGGTAAATACTTTGTCACAAAATCAAGTATTTGTTTGCAATTAGTTCCAATAAGAAAAAGTTTTGGGGTTAAAAAGATCAAGAACTTTTCAATTCCCCTTATGATTGCAATGATTTCCTTTTCCATCCTAAAATAGTTGTATTCTGTTTTATTATAACTTCAACTATAATAATTTGTAGAGCTCTTCTACTTCTTTGATTTTGAATATTACACTCCAACGCTTGTTGCTGGTACCAGCCTCAAGAATCAAATCATTTCTTCATTAGGCAAGTTGAGAACAAGAAGATTTTTAGTAGGGATTATAATAAAACCCGTACCTATTTAAAACCCATAAAACCCGCCCCATTTAAAACCCAAGTGGGTGGTAAAATTAGGTTTAAAATGGGTGTGGGGTGTGCATTGAAAAATGGGTGCGGGTATAGGTATAGTCCTCACCCGCACCATACCCGCAGCCTACCTATACCCGTTTTTATAATAAGAAAAAAATTTTCAGTTCAACATTTTTCTAGTTTAAGTCCAATCCAAACCCTTCTAACAAGAAATTAGTCAATAATGCATTTGATGTTGCATTTCTAAACAATATATTCCAAAAATATTCCAACTTTGCAACTTATAATGACAAAAATATATATCATACTTGGATATAGGTTACATATAGGTATTGATTTTCATTCTCTATGTGAACCCAAATAAAACCTACAAACACGCAAAACACAATGGATATCGGTATGAGTTTTATTTTTTAATACCTGATGGGTAAAGGTTAGGTATGGGTATAATTTTCGAAAACAGGTGTGGGTCAGGGTACGGCTTAACCTGCCCCATACCCGCCCCATTGCCATCCCTAATTTTTGCACATATTTTTGTAGTTTTGAACAATATTAAAATCATCAGGGGTTTATGTCCTACTTCTTTCTTAAGTCTCTATTGTAATGGTTTTCTTAATTTAGTTAAATTCTTAAGGAAGTGTAAAGCATAGGCAAGACATCCAACAAACCTTTCTAGTTATTTCCTATCTTCAATCTTCTCAGTAAATATTCTATTTTTTCTTAAATATGCTTTTGTTGGTCCAGGTTTTATATTGAGACCTAACAACTATATTTCTTGTTTAGCATAAATGCACTTATCCTTACCAAAGATAATACCATGATCAATGGACCTTTGGTTTAGCTACAATGCCTTCTTTGTGCTGTTGTTTGAGCACCAAAAGTTTTAAATCAAGTACTTCTACTCAGTTAGTTTTTGTTCGTAATTGAGAATATTTTTGAATTTTATTTATTTATTATTTGATTTTTGTAGGAAATAATGAGGCGATGAAAATCTGATTGATTAGGCCAAAATAAAAGAAGAAGAAGAAATAAGGAAAAATAAAAAGAAAGAAGAACCCAGCCCAAAAGACAAGCCCAGTTGTAGCCTCCTAGCTTCCCAGCTACCTGCTTTCCCTTCATAGCAACCACAAATTAGAAATTGAAGGGAAATTTAGGATTTTGGATGAAAATTGGTATATGGGTATTATTAGGGAGGTAGAAAATTTGATTTTTATTTGAGTAATCTTAATAATTAGAAAATTAGCATTAGTATAAATAGGGGCTTTAGAAGACTTTTGAAAAGCATCTCATCGAAAATTCATCAATCTTCTCTTCTTCTCTAATAGTATTGGTGTAGTTCTTGAGAATTCTTGTAACTTTTAGTTAAGAATTGCTTTCAAGCTCTTGTTTCAATTTAAATTCCGAGTTTTAGTTGTCATTCAAGTTATTACTTCAAATATTATTTCTCTAATTCGAGCCTTCTACTCTCAAGTTGGAATTTCTCTATAAGAGTTCTCTTTAAAGATTCAAGTTCAAAGTTAACTCTCAAAGAGTCAATCTTTATTCATGGATTTCTTGATTATAGCTCATAATTTCCACTCTTGAGGTGAGTTCTTTCTTCCTTCTTACTTTGTGCTAGCTTTATTTTAAATTTCATGTTTCATGTTTGGGTTATATTAATTCTACCTTATTTCTTTGTTGTTAACTTTAGTTTCATTGTTAGTTTAAATTCTTAATTATGATTTGGAATTAATTCTTGTTTGTCTTGATTAGTTTAATAGTTACATTCTAGTAATCAAACTCAACCCATCTCTGTGGATGACCCGTAAAGTGCTACAACCATGGCTGTACACTTGCGACTCTATTTCACAATTTTGAACCACAAACAAGTTTTTGACAACGTTGCCAGGGGATGATGTTGAAATTAATTATTAGTATTAATTGTTAAATCACTTCCAATAAATGTTTGAGTCCAGTCCTTATTTGTTTACTTGATTTAGTAACTTAAATTTAGAGTCATTACTGGAGTTGCTAACTTTGTTTCCTTTTAGTAGTTTAATTTATTTGTGTTTTTATTTTATTTCAGTCATCACCCTAAAAATTTGAACTTTATTGCTTTCCCTAAAAAAAGAAAAAAGGGAAAAAAATTTAAAATTTTGAAAATAAAATCATAAAAACAAACATGGTTCTAATTGCATGAGTGCTTGGGTTAGGGATCCCAATAGCAAACGCTCGAATAGAATGGAAACCGACCAAAATAATAGTGAATCAGAACCTAAAATTGAGGATAAAAAAGATGGGTGAAGCGAGGCCAATAACACTTAATTACATTTTTCATCCACCTGAGACCATTGCGCAATCTTGTTTGAATATACCGGCCCTAGAAAATATTACTCTCGAGCTTAAACCCCAATATGCCCATATGCTTCCTAAGTTTACGGGTGTATTGCTTACCTCTTTCTACGAGAGTTTGAAGATGTTTGTTCCATGATGTGTTACCTTAATGTGCCCATTGATACGGTGCATTTGAAATTCATTTTGCTTGCTTTGAAAGATGATGCTAAAAAGTGGATGTATAGCTTACCTGCGAACTCCATTACAAACTAGGATGGGCTTGTGCATGTCTTTTTGTGAAAATACTTCCCTAATAGCAAAACGGTTAAGCTGAGGAATAAAATTAATCAATTCATGCAAGCTGATAGGGTATCATTTTGGAAATACCTTGATTGATTTAAAAATCTCTTATCTCAATGTCCTCACCATGGTTTAGACTAGGCCCGTTTATGTTAAATCATTTATGAAGGTCTTGACCAACAAAATAGGATAATGGTGGAGTCAATGTGTTAAGGGGGTTTTCTTTCTAAAAGCCCTGCTAATGCTTGGGAATTCCTAGAGGATCTAGCCGAAAAAATCATGCAATGGGAAACCAGTAGAGATGACAACCTGAACTCTAGGTATAATGGGACAAGGGGTGGCGTACATGTTGCGTCTGAATTGAGTCACCTGGAACCTCAATTTGCTGCCCAGGATTAGTTCTACAACAATCCCAACCTTCCAAGACTCCTAAAATGTGCTTCCAATGCCATGCGTTGGATTATACTTCCAGCACATGTCCCTACTTTGCTCAGCATTTAGCCTCAGGCCAAGAACAGGTGAACATGGCCTATGAAAGACCAAAGAATGAGCCATATGCTCCTACCTTTAATCCGAGGTGGCGTATTCACCCTAACTTCTCTTGGAATAATAGACCTAATGTGGTAGTGCCTAATCAATATGGAGCGTTGCGTACAAACCCCTTCCAAACCATGTTAGGGCCTAATTACCAAGGCTTTTTAAATAGGCCTAGGCAACCAATTCCTCCTCACATGGCATCTAATGCCCTGACTTAGCCTCCTCTTAGCTTTAGTGAATTTGATAAATATGAGAGGAGAATTAAAAGTGACATGGAAAGAATGTCGAAAGAAAATAATGAAAGAATTCTTAGAGCAATAACCAAACATTCTCCTAGTCTATGAAAAATAGGGACAAAGGAACATTTCCCAGTTAGGCTAAGACCAGCCTCAAGGGTGGAACCTCCTCTGACTCTGCTCCTGACACTTTCAAGAAGGTTAATGCTATCATAACTTTGAGATTAGGAAAAGAGATTGATAATCATGTGGGGGATAAGTTGAATGAAAAATCTAATATACCCCCTACTATTACCACTGATGATTCTAGAGAGTCTAAGGAGGATGAGCCTACTGCTACAGTGACCACATCTCCTCCTAAGTCTACTTTTACCCTTCACATACAGGTTCAGAAACCCATAACTCCTTTCCCTAACTGGCTAAAAGGGAAAAAGGATTAAACTCATATTGATAAGATCAAGGAGATGTTCTCCCACGTCAAAATTAACATTCCCCTACTGGATGCTCTCCAATAGNNNNTCCCGTATGCTAGATTTCTTAAGGAGCTTTGCGCTACTAAGAGGGAAACTACCATGCCCAAGAGAGCATTCTTAGCCTCTAATGTTAGCTGCATTATCTCTAATCATATTCCTGTCACATACAAAGACTCCAGTTGCCCTACCATTTCCATAGTGATAGGTGATCATGTCATTCACAGAGCTTCACTAGCTTAGGAGCTGGTGCAAACTTGCTTTCATTGACTGTTTATCAAAGACTTGTACTAGGGGAGTAGAAACCTACCAAGATTGTCCTCTAATTAGCCGATAGGTCTAGTAGAATACCTCGGGGTGTGGTGGAGGACTTGGTTATTAAAGTGGGAGTATTCATATTTCCTGTTGACTTTGTGGTACATGATACTGAGAGGGCGCCTAATGCTGAGTCTCATACTTCTGTAATTTTAGGGCACCCTTTCTTGGCTACATTAAATGCTTTGATTAACTGTAGGAATGGGCAATGAAACTGTCTTTTGATAACATGACTCTTGATTTGAATATCTTTAACTTGCAAAGATAGCCTGATGGTTTTGATGGTATGGATCATTCTACCCTTAATTGGGTGAGTGACTTTTCTTATGATGAGTTGCAATTTGTGCATGTGGATGAGTTTGCTATTGAGTATGAGTTCTTCTTTATGGATGACGAGCCTGAGCAAGATGTGTTTGACTTTGACACGTATTCTGTGGGCTTCATAGCTAAAATTGCTTCTGCCTATGATACTTCTTGTGTGTAACTTGATCTAAAAGCCCTGCCTGACCCCCTAAAGTATGCTTTTTTGGATCCTAATGAGTCGTTACCTGTGATTATTTATCTGATTTTGACCAAGACGAAGAGGAAAAATTGCTAGGCTTACTTAGAGAAAATAAAGAGGCCTTAGGATGGACCTTAGGGGACATCAGAGGGATTATCCCTATAGTTTTGCAGCACAGGATCCATTTAGAGGACCATGCTAGACCTTACGGAGATCGACAAATAAGGTAAACCCGACTCTGCAGGAAGTGATTAGGAAGAAAGTGTTAAAGTGGATAGACTATGGGATCATATACCTTATTTTTGATAGTAAGTGGGTTAGTCCTGTTCAAGTCGTTCCTAACAAGGCCGACATCACCGTGATTAGGAATGGTAAGAATGAGCTAATTCCAACTTGGGTCTAGTATGGGTGGAGGATCTATATTGACTATAGGAAATTAAATGCAGCCGCCCGTAAAGACCATTTTCCACTCCCTTTCATGAACCAGATGTTACAGAGGTTAGCTGAACATTCATAATACTGCTTCCTTGATGGGTACTCCGGCTATACCCAGATCTCTATTGCTTCTAAGGATCAGGAGAAAACTACCTTTCGGTCTATGTGATGGTCCTACTACTTTAAGAAGATACACGATTTCCATATTCTTTGATTTGGTTGAACAATGCATGGAGAT
>NCQT01099371.1:14937-26863 GCA_002740465.1 Stenocereus thurberi
CATAAGCTTGTAATTGAGCAAAAGAGAAAGTTGAATCCTAACATGAAAGAGGTGGTTAAAAAGAAAATTTTGAAATTGCTGGATGTCGGCATTATCTACCATATCTTTGATAGTAAGTGGGTATGCTCAGTCCATGTTATACATAAGAAATAAGGGATGATGGTTGTAAAGAATGAGAACAATAAGTCGATTTCTACTAGGATAGCCATGGGTTGGCGAAAGTGCATAGACTGTAGGAAATTGAACAGGGCCACTTGTAAAGACCACTTTTTCGTTCCCTTTATTAACTAAATGCTTGAAAGGTTGGCCCAAAAATCCTATGTTTTTTTAACTAGATGGGTATATGAGCTTTTTTTAAATCCCTATCGAACCTATTTATCAAACAAAGACCACATTCACTTGTTCATATGGGACATTTGCATATAGGAGGATACCATTTGGGCTACCTAAGGCCCCTGCCACCTTTCGTCGTTGCATGATGGCCATTTTTTGATTTTATTAAGGACATTATGGAAGAGTTTGGATGATTTTTCTATGTATCGTACACCTTTTGCCAATTGCATGAATAATTTGTCCAAAGTATTGCAAAGATGTGGGCATGTGAATTTGATTTTGAATTGGGAGAAGTGACATTTTATAGGACAAGAGGGGCTTGTCCTAGGACACATTGTTTCTAATAATTGCATTGAAGTTGGCAAAGTAAAGGTAGAGGTGATTGAAAAATTTCCACCACTAAATGTTGTGAAGGGTGTGAGCAAATTGGCTAAAATCAAATGTCCAAGAAAACTCCTCACACCCTTCACAGAATTTGATGGTGGTAATTTCTTAATCACCTCCACCTTTACCTTGTCAACTTTAGTACATTTATTCGAAATGATGTATCCTAGGACAACCCCCTATTGTACTATAAAATGACACTTCTCTAAATTCAAGACCAAATTAATATCTTCAAATATTTAGAACATTTTGCACAAATTATGCAAGCACTAGTCAAAAGATGTACCATACACAGAAAAATCAGCCTGAACACTTCGATAATGTCCTCAATAAAATCAGAGAAAATAGCCATCATATAATATTGAAAGTTAGCAAGGGCATTACGTAGCCTCAATGGCATGCTTCTATGTACAAATGCCCCATGTGGACAAGTGAAGATAGTCTTTTCTTAGTCACTAGGGTGGATAAAGATTTGGAAAAACCTTGAATACTCATCTATTAGCAAAAATAGGAGTCCTTGGCTAATCTTTCAACCATTTGGTCAATAAAGGTTAAGGAAAAGTTGTCCTTCTAGGTGCTCTTGTTCAACTTCCTATAGTCAATGTACATTCACCAACCCATGACTGTCTTAGTATGAATTAACTTATTGTTCCCATTCTTTACAACAGTCATTTTCTCATTTTTAACGACAACATGGATAAGGCTTACCCACTTGCTATCAGACATAGGACAGGTATGTCGGCCTCCAGCAATTTCAAAATTTCCTTTTTGACCCCCTGTTTCATATCGGGATTCAACCTTTTTTGGTACTCAATTGAGGTCTTATGGTCATCTTGTATTAAAATGCGATGCATGCACACAGAATGTTGAATGCCTTTAGATCATCAATAGTATACCCTATGGCCTTACGATGTAATCCACGCACACTAAGTAAAGAGTTAATTTAAGATACTCTTAGACTTACATTGATAATAATAGGATAAGTAGAACTAGGGCCAAGGAACTCATACCCTAGAGAAAAAGGGATAGGGTTTACTTCTACATGGGGGTTTATTTCTCATCACAGCAGAATTTATCATCAGTCATTAGCTCTTTCACCTTAGCAAGAATAGGTGAAACATATGACAGGCTTTCAAAAATTGAACACACATTACGATTTCGGGATTCTCATCCTTAGAAGTACCATCATTCAACATACAATGCTTAAGAGGGTCACTAGAAACATTCTAGTGACTTATTTGCTTGCCAAGTCGTATGCCATATCAATTCTATGACATCATCCGAAATAAATGAGAATTTAGAAGCCTTAAACAAGTTAAACGCCATATGATCATCCCCCACATCAAATGACAGCCTAATGGGGTGTGCGTATACTCTTTTTCATCTTAATACGGCACCCGACAGTGGCTAAGAAAGGCCTGCTAAGAATGATGGGGGTGCGCATATATTCTTTCATCTCAAGGATCACAATGTTAACCAGTATATACAAATCTCCTACTTTAATGGGTACATCCTCTAAAACACATATGGGGTATTTCACTGAATGATCTGCTAATTGTAAGGAGATGGTAATGGGTTTTATTTCCCCTAATTCTACCTTCTCACACATGGCAAGGGGCATCAAGCTCACACTTGAGCCCAAGTCATGCAAAGCACGATCAACGCAAACATTCCTTATTAAGCAAGTGATGGAAAAACTACCGGGATCCTTGCACTTAGCGGGAAGCTTGTTTTGGATCGCGATATTACACTCTCTAGTCAGTGCCATAGTCTTATGCTTTTTTAACTTTGTTTTATTTGATAAAATCTCTTTCAAAAACTTAGCATATGAAGGCATTTGGGATAAGGCATCAATGACTAGAATATTAATGCAGAGTTTCTTTAAGACCTCTAAAAACTTCTCAAATTGCAAATCAAACTTAGTCTTAGCTATTCCTTGAGGGAAAGGCAAAGGCAGAGGCAGAGTATAAGGATTTATGGAAGTTGGTTTGGGATCCTTGGGAACCTCAATTAGCATCTTTCACAACATCATCATTCACATCATGAGAGGGACTAGACACCTCTTTCTCAATAACATCATCATCATGCACGTTCACATCATTTCTTATCCCCTCGGTCCCTTAAGATACTTACCTCCTATTAAGATCATGGCGTTACATGTCTCCCTATGGTTAGGCCCGGGCTTATTAGGAAGTCTACCGGATGATGTAGATGAAGAGTTAACTTATTGGAAAATTTGAATTTCCAACATCTTATTATGAGTGGTAAGTACATCTACCTTGGAGGCTAATTGCTTAATATACTCATCTTGCTTTTGTTGCGCCATAAGCATAATCTCCATCATGGCCTCTAAGTTAGACTTTTAGGGAGCTTCTTTCCTAAAAAGATGCGTTTGAAACCAAGGGGGTGGTCTAGCATTCATTTAGGGCATATTGAGAGGGTTAGACCCATATAAGAAATTTGGGTGATTCCTCCACCCTGGATTATAGTATAGAAAATAAGGTCATTGGTCGGTCTTAGGTTATAGCTGTTAACATCATTAACTTGGTCACTAGTGTCTTAGTCAAAAGAACTCTCAGCTAGACAATTTATAATCAAATGGTTAATGGAACCACAAATTTACCGTGAAGGGGGAGGGGCACTTGATCTCACAGCATTTACATTCAAATGGTATAATCTTTGAGTTATAACATCTACTTTAACAGAACTTAAAGTAAGAGCGTCAACTTCTAACTTGCCTCTAACCCGTTTGGGTTGGTCGTGTCATTGGACCATTGATAATTATTAATAGCCTTCTCCTCAATCAAATTATAGAGCTCTTCTTAAATCTTGTTCATCAAGGTGCCGCCGTTGCCGCATCTATGATAGACTATAGGGAATGAGTGACTCCATTGCAGAACATTTGAACGATCATCCACTCTTGTAGTCTACCGTGAGGGCAAAATCGAAACAAATCCTTGAGTTACTCCCAAGCTTCATAGAGCGTCTTATCTTCCCTTTGAGCAAAGGTGGTAATTTGATTCTTGAAGCTTACTCTCTTGCTAGGTGGGAAGAATTTGGCAAGAGAGAACTCGGTGAGCTCATCTTAGGTATTGATCAATCTTGGAGACAAATGGAGGCATGCTCATGCCTTATCCTTTAGTGAAAAAGGAAATAATCGAATGCGGATGACGTCGGTAGAGACTCCATTGAACTTCAAGTTATCACACACCTCGAAATAGAACGAGAGGTATAGAGTAGGGTCCTCCATTGGGGCACTGCCAAATTGTGCTTGTTCGACCATGGAGATGAGGGTCGGCTTGAGCTTAAAGTTATGAGCTTCTACATTAGAACAGGTAATACTTGATGTGATGCCTTAGATACCCGGAGTAATGAAATCCTAGAGTGTCCTTCTTTGATCTCCCACTCCACCGGCCATTTTGAGTGAGGTATGGCGAGCGTTGTGCTTTTGCTTCTATAACCTTTATTTCTTCCTCCTTAATTGAAAAGTTCTCTCCATCTTGGGATCAGGCTTATATGGGCATGGACTTTGCATAAAAGGGAAAAAAAATCCTGCAAGCACCAACATAAAAACTACCAGAGTATAATAAAAAATTTAAAGGAAAAGTGCTAAATCAATCTTCTGATGACTAACTTGATATTTGACAAATTGGTCTCCGGTAATGATGCCAAAGACACGCCATGCACTGCAAGCGTGTGGGTGTTGTAATCTAGATTAAAATATCATCCACAAGGACCAATGCACTCTATTAGATTTTGTCCTTCTAAAATGCTAAGCGAAATAAGTATTCAATTGGATTGTTTGTCTAGACTAATGATCACTATGTAATATAATTGCGAATTTGATCATGGAAAAGCATCTAGGGATTTGTTTTGCCGTACAGTGAGTTAGACCCTGAATTGAGCATGTGCTTTTCTCTAGTTTAAATGATTCAAAGGAATACAATCAAAAATAATTCAATCTTCTCTCTCAAAATAAAGCAAATTACTTAAACTAATCCTATCACTATTCTTTCAAAGGTTCTTATTTTAGTCTAAGTTAAAGATCTTGATTGTGTAACTCTCTTTCAAGAACCACTAAGTCAAGTCTAATCTTGTTAATCTAATAACAGGCTTCCCCTTTCAGTATTTCACCTAACTATCTATGCATATGTAAGCAAATTGGCCAAAATAACTCACATCCAAACACAAGATAGATAAAATCAATCCAAACAACATTCAGGACAAATTTGCTAGAGTTATGAATCCAACATCATTGTTTTGGCTAGCAAATTCCTACAAGAAAGGAAACTACTCACTCATGATCAAAGTTAGATTAAAATAGTTCCAATTAAACATTAAGTAGAACAAATTAAGAAAGAGTTCAAGAAGTAAGAGGAAAGTATGCTTGGCAACAATGGAGATCTTTTCAAAAATATTTCAATCTTCAAGTATCCTCTTGCAAGTAGACTTCCCTTTGATTCTTTTATTGCTTCAAAATTATAAAAGTGGAAGAAATTTGAGTGATCTAAGAGATAGTAGGGAGAGATGCCTTTTCTTTTAGTAAAGAGACCCCTAGAAACAGTAGAACTTGAGCAATCTCAGCCACACAATGAAGGGAAGATGAAGAGTTCTTAAGTTTGGGAGGCCTCATAGTCCGAGGTGGCCACCACGGCCTGACCGTGGTGCCTGTTGGACTAACTTTCTATTTTTCTTCTTCCTCCCACAGGCATAAGAGCTGCGGGAACGTATGTGGTGAGTAAAATTACCTCTATTTGAGGGTCAACTCTATGTCAAAAAGGTCTTAAAACCTACAAGACACATTAAAACAACATACCTAAGTGTAAAACAGGAATATGGATGCTAATCAACTGCTAAAGCACTCAATCCTGTAAGAAATGATAACAAATTATCCTAAAATGATGTACATTTTCGATAGTTATTAAAAATCTATTGATAATTACTTTTGGATGGAGAAGACATGATACGAATCCTAAGCATTGCCTATCAATGGCACAAAATCAAATGAAGCAACATGCAGATAAACACAGGACCGAACGAGAATTTTCAATTGGCGAATGGGTATATGTCAAGTTGGGAGTTCTGTTCCTAATCACACAATTGACAAAACTGTAAACAAGATACTATGGTCCTTAAAAGGTGCTTGAAAGAGTTGTGAAGGTTGCATATAAGTTCGAGTTACCACCTAGTAGTAGTATCCACCATACCTTCGATGTGTCTTAACTCAAGAAATGTTGTTCCCCTCCAAATCACCAATCCAACCTTCTTTTAGCTACATTTCCTCAACATGTTATGAAGCATGAAGCTATACTCGATCGAAGGATAATTAAAAGAAGAAATCAAACTATGGTCCAGGTGTCGGTTAAGCAGAAAAGCAAGTGTAAGACCCGTATCCTTTATTTTTCATCAAGCTGAGTGTATTGCCTTTTTATGTTATAAAATCATAATTTTAGTAGCTATATGAGTTAAATTATTATTTATGTGCCTACGTGAACGATCATTTTACTAAAAAAAATATTTCTTCACTGTTTATATTATTAATATTATCATCAATTATTTAGAAAATCCTTGAGTTGATGTGAACTCATACCTTTGAAATCGTTATTTGAGCTATTTAGTCGTTTCCCAAGTCTAATTAGGATGCCAGATGTAGGGCATTTCAACCCGAGCTTAGACCGATCAATAACGAAATTGGGAATAGGATTTAACTAGTGTAGCTTTTGAACAAAAAAGAAAAAAGAAAAAAGAGAAATAGTGAAAAGAGGGGGATGAATTTCGGGCCTCAGCCCCCGAAACCCCCGACCCCCTCTCTCTCCTCTGCTTCTCCTCTTCTCCTTCTTCCTCCATATGTAAGCCCAGAGCAACCAAATATTCCCCCTTCCTCCACCATACGTCACCTGCGAGAGAGGGGCCACGGTGGCCCCCTGTGCACGACCACTCACTGCCGACCACCACCACCCCCTCTTCTCTACACTTTTCACTGCGAACAGAGCCAGGCAGAGGCACTTCTAGTGGCGTCGGAACACGCCCCATGTTGGAATCCGGCCACACACCCCCAAACTGACCTCCTCTATAAATTGATTGGCTAATCTCGACCCAAACCATACGCAAAGGGGCCTAAATTCAGGAGCTAGGGTCTTGGTTCAAGCAAGTCCTTCAAGCTAGGGTTTGGTCTCAGCTATTAGGCGTGTGTTTAGGACTAATTGGGTCAAGGATTGAGGTTTTCTAGCATCCAAATCGAGCTTGAAAGTGCTTAGAACGAGTCCATAGCTTGGAGTCCAGGCAGGTGTTTTGCGCCTCCTAAATATTAGTAGTTTCGAAAGCGTTTTAACCCTTAAGTTACGATGCATGTCAGTTTAGGCTTAGTCAGATTAACTGCAATTATGCATGTCCCGTTTCAGCTGAATTTAGTTTAAATTGATGCATGTTAAGTTTAGTTAGTTTATGCTTGAAAGGTAGCTTTGAAATGAATTATGCATTTTTAGAATCGATTCAAGTATATTTAGTTAATACATACCTGAAAAATAGCTTTGAAATGAGTTATGCATGTTTAGAATCAATTCAAGTATATTTAGTTAATATATGCCTAAAAAATAGCTTCGAAATGAAATATAAATATTTACATTAGATACATGTACGCTTAGTTAATTCATGTTCGTTTAATAACTTCGAAGTGAAATATGAATGTTTAGAATCGATATATGTATGCTTAGTTAATTTACATTGGTTTAATAACTTCGAAGTGAAATATGAATGTTTAAAATCGATGCATGTACACTTAGTTAATTCATTTTCGTTTAATAGCTTTGAAACGAAATATGAATGCTTAGAATCGACACATGGACACTTAGTTAATTCATGCTCAATTAATTGCTTCAAAATAAAATGGGAATGCTTAGAATCAATACTTGCGTCATTAGTTAGTTTACACCTGAACTGTGACTTCAAAATGATAAATGAACACCTCGAATGCGATAAGATTCATGTTTGATTAGTTAAGTTGGTTCGTTAAGTGTTATTTCAAGTTAAGGCATTATAGATATATATGTAAAAGTGGTTTTATATATATATATATATATATATATATATATCTATGCTTGCTGTAACGCACCGCTGGATGGTGCTGCTTGCCCAGGTAAGTGCATAAACTCGATTACACGTCTCTTTATAAGTTTTCATGGTAATATGTTATGATTATCGAATTAAAAACGAAGATGGTAGTGGATGTTTTGAGGTAGAACTATGAGTAGTTCGAGGTTTCTTATGGTCTGTTGTTATGTGAGGAGGGAGCCTGGGTTGTGAATTAACCGTAATCATATGGATTGCGAGGCCATGTGTGACTTATGCTGAGATTGATTGATTATAAACTGCTATGAATGTGCCATGTGTAAAACCCTTCCCTCTTGAAATTGTTAAATGATTCTATGTGAATGATTTGTAAACTTAGTAATCTTTAAAAGAGCAACTGAAGGAGTTTATTATAAAACTTAGTTTGAGTTATATGCTAGCTAAGTACTTTTGAGTCTTGAATGAGTTTTTAAAAGGGTTTCCAAGTTAAAAATGAAAGAACCATAACCAATGGTAGGGTTAAGGGTTATTTTGCTAGATAAGCATATATATGAATAAGCATAAGTATGCATATGTGTAAGTAATTATGCTTATGTTTATGTGTACATTGAGGAGCTATTCTAGAAATTTTAAGCTTAAGTCCGAGAGCCAGCGATGGTGGCTTAGTATCCCCCGGCATAACATAAGCTATGTTAGGATAACTCAGGGATGGTAGTTTGAATCCCGTTTAAAGTCTCAGTATGTAAGTATATGATGCCTATCCGGATAGGTGTATGTTGCCGCTCGAGTTTGGCCGGCTCCGGATGGCAATAACAAAGTACCTCTAAGAGTTTAGTCTCCTCACTTATGTGATCAAATCGTTATATATGTTTCTTTTAATAAACGATGATCTTACGCCAAGAGTAATTTCCTATTAAGTAAGAAAAGTAGTTGGCGTTTCGACTTTTTAAATATTTCAGAAAGAAAGCTTTTAAGGGTCATTATGAGACCAATATGAAAGAGATTCATTTAAGAATATGAGCCTCAAGAGGCTAAGAGAAGAGTTTCATGAGCCTCAAGAGGCTAAATGAAGTGTTTTCAGTAAAATGAAAGAAAGTTTCCTGTGCATGACTTGTGCATATCATATGAATAAGATCTAAGTAAAGTATGCTGATGAAAATAAACCGTTATGTGCATATTCCAAGTATAACTTATGAATAAGATGCTAAGTGAAATACGATTATGAAAAAGAAAGCCTTATGAGTATATTCCATGCATATCCTATGAATAAGATTTAAATGAGACTTGAAATGTGTGTGCCTTATGCATATCATATGAATGAAATGCCAAGAGAAGCATGATTATGAAAAGAGATAGCCTTATGTGCACATTGTATGAATGAGGAATGGAATGCTAAGTGGTTATGTTTATGAACAAAAAAAAAGATCCCTTTGCTTAATCCATGAAAGAAAGTTTTGTGCTTAACCCTCGCTACTTACTTATGTGTTTAAGTGCTTGTTAGTAAAGAAGTTTGGTCATTTAGGGACCTAGAAATGAGTTTGGGTGCCTAGAATGAGGTTCATGGGTAACGAACCGTCCTCGGAGACTATAATTGCCTAATATGATAGTAAAGTATGAATACGTAATATGTGACGATTAAAGATATTACTGCCTACAATGGTTTTGGTTTTAAGGGGGTCGGGGGATATTCACTTAGCATGTGGTTGCTCATTCCCACTACTCTTTCCCCTTTTTCCACGGGTTTTCTTTATGATATGAAGAAGTTGAGTCAGCTATGCTGAAATGGAAGTTACCCTCGCTAAAAGGGAGTCAAGTGTGCCCATAGTGAAGTAGTCCTGCTGCTTGTTGATGTTATAGAATGTATTCTTAGTTTGTAAACGTATATAAACTGAGTATTCTAGCTCATGTAATGCATATGGTATAAAGGTCGCTCTGTATGACCGTATGAGCCAACCATCTAATTAGTTAAATGTCTTCTTGATCAAAGTCAATTATGTTTTAGGATGTAAACTCCAATACTCCAGTTATGTGAACCGCTGAGTTGTATCTTTCATTTCTTCTTTATTAATGAACCATATTGTTTGAGTACTCCGAGAGAGTTGCTCGTTGAGTTATAAACTCCGGCGCATAGCCGTTGAGCTTATTTTAAAACGTTGTATGCTTTCGTTGATTGCAGAGGTTTATTGTAAGGCTTTTAGCCTAGAAACGGTCAGTTTTTAGGGGAAACTCTATCTGTTTCGCCCCAGATATTAGGTAGGAAGTAAGAAAACATAATGCTCCTGGCCGTAGGGGCTGGTGGTGTTACAATTTATGGTATCAGAGCAAGGTCCTGCGACCTGAGCCCTGCATCTCATATACTTACCTAGGAACGCGTTCACGATGACGTGATACATGCCTGCCTTGTGTGTAAATGTGAGTTTTATATGAATGTTAGCCGTTTACCTAGTTAGGTGCGGCTTGAGTGAGCCAATTAATCGAGCGAATGAACGAATTGCTAAGAGTGTAAGCCAAATAACTTGTATTCTCATAAATGAGTTAAGTGATAGCTCAATCAAAGTTGTTTCGCTTATAAGCCTTGGTGATTTCAATGGAAAGTTCAAAGAACACATGATTTGAATTCAAATGATTGTAAAAGCCTTAAGTACTGTAAGCTCATCTTTGTCCCTAAAGTACGATTTGCTCCTCGGGGCCCATAATGGAGTGAGTAGACACACTCAATGGTTGGTAGGGAGTGAGCCAGAAGCAGTTAAGCCATTCTCTTTTTGAAACATAGAGACCTTGAAAGTTGAGATCCTTCCTAAATAGTGAGTTGAGGTTTTTCTTTCACATAAAAGACCTTTCTAATTCTATAGTTATGCCTTACTGTTGTGTCTGAAGACTTGCATTTGCTTTGTAATGATGTTCGTGCCTTTTTCTATGAGCATAAGCTTCTATGTGTGACTAGATGTATTAAATAGTTACTTGTCAAGATGCATTCGTTGATTGATGCATCCATGACCAGTTATGTGTTTTATGAATAAGTTGTTGCACTTTTTGATGTTTATTTGACTTAAGTTGGTTTGTTATATGACTTGGTCATTTAGATATTACAAGTTTTGTAATTCATAGCATGACATAACCACTGATTCATTATTTGCATTCCGTGACTTCTATGATTTCATGTTATAGCTAAGTAACTGCATGCGCCCGGATTTGAAGCATAATGAAACGACCCTAGAAACCTGCATTCGCATATTCTTGCCTTTGTATGTTTTATCAGAGTAACGCAGTGGAAGCATGTAGGCCTATAAGCCATAGACCCAGGATTCATCTAGGAGCATAACCATTCATTCGCACGAATCTAGGACTTAAGAGACAATCAGCTCCAAGTAGTGACCTTAGGAAAAGCCTCCCCACCATCAAAGTCATCAACTTGCATTTCTACATTAGCACCTTTTCTCTAAGTTGTTCTTATCGACATGATTATGCTAGTTCCTGCTATTTGTGATTCTTGATCTTCAATGCTTTGATGTTAACCCTATGTGATGTCAATGTAATCTTGAATGCTACTTCAAGTTCTTTCATTGCTAATATGGCATAATTGGTACCTCTGCTACCTTAGTGTAATGTGGTAACCTTCTAGTAAATGATTTAACCTTAGATTGACCTAATATCTTCACGCTTTTGAATGAACCTGATTAAGTTAATCTCTTCATATGACATTGACATGTCCTATCTAAATTGCCATGGATGAAATATTTAGAAGTTATTCGGAATTGATATAAAAACATAGAAATGTCGGTCACATATGCTTCCATTTTATAATCACTTACTATATGTGTATTAGATGTTTTCATGTTGCTTGGGAATCCTAGATTTGAGAATACTAAATTACTAATACTATGCAATGCTACGTGATGCTATTATGCTTAAATGATACTATGTGGTGCTATGTGACGTTCTTATGGTTCTAATGTGTTATAGAAATCTCTGAGTTAACCATTGTGATCCCCAAGGTGACTTGAATTCATGTTTTATAATGACACTACTAGTATATTGTCTCAGTTGTCACACCTCTAGATGCGCACCCATAGGTACATATGCATGGAGTTGCCGTCTACTATGCGAATTGAGTCTAGACATTTGAAGGTCTATGTTCATT
>NCQT01099394.1:14397-25845 GCA_002740465.1 Stenocereus thurberi
GCTGTCTTCATGCATCATCAAAGAAATTAATTTCACATTATCCAGCAATATCCTCAACAATTAAGAGCATCTTAATTCAGGTATGACATTTGAGTAGTTCTGAGAGGTGAAGGCATGCAAGCAGAATTAGGTAATGAACCTGATAATCTAGTGAACGACAAGACAAAAAGGCGACCTCGAGTGACAATCACATATAAGCGAAAATCCAGGTATGACATTTGAGTAGTTCTGAGAATATTTGCAAAAGAATGGAAATTTAAGGTTACAAGCTTCATCTGTAAGTGTAATGCCCTGTGAACTTGGATTTACAAACTTCCGTAATTTTCAACCGTTCATGAAGTCTATAACTTGCGGAGGAGTGAATGAATTAGGGCTGTTTTTTCCTATTCTCAATTTTGCAATTAGAGACACCCTTGGAGGTTTGGTTGCTTAATTTTGGCGCGGATTGAGGTTTCTTGTTAGTTGTAAGTTTGAATTGTATGGTCTTATTTGTCGTACTGATTTCTTGTCAGTTGTAAATTCACCAAATTTCATCCACATAGTGCCTGCTAACATGCATTGATGAAAACTAAAGTGAACAATATTCAATGATCCAGTGAACAAAGCCAAAGAAACTAGTGAACTTGTATTTAATTTTGAGTACAGTTTTATGCTGAATTTAATTTTAATTCCAAGCACGTCAAACAGTGAACTGTACTCAATATTTCAGTGAGCTACTTGTGAAGAGTGAATGAATTAGGGCTTTTTTTTTTGGTTCTCGACTTTGCAATTAGCGACACCTTTAGAGGTTCGCTTAATTGATTTTGGCAGGGGTTGAGGTTTTTTGTCAGTTGTCAGTTGGAATTGTATGGTCTTCTTTGTTGTACTTGTTTCTTGTCAGTTTGAAATTCATCAAATTTCATCCTCATAGTGCCTACTAACATGTGTTTGTGAAAACTAAAGTGCACAATATTCAGTAATTCGGTGAACAGAATTAAAGAAACTAGTGAACTTAAAATTTAATTTTGAGTGCAATTTTATGCTAATTTAGTTCCAATTCAAAGTATATTCTACAATTAACAATGCTTAATATCTCAGTGATCTACATGTGGAAGAGTGAATGAACTAGGTTGTCTTTTCAGTTCTAAATTTTGCAATTAAGACACCTTTGGAGGTTAGGTTGCTTGATTTTGGCGGGGATGAGGTTTCTTGTCTGTTGTCAGAATTATATGGTCTTCTTTGCTGTACTGGTTTCTTCTCAGTTGTAAATTCACCAAATTTTATCCTCGTAGTGCCTGCAGACATGTGTTGGTGAAAACTAAAGTGAATAATATTCAATAATTCAATGAACAAATCCAAAGAAACTAGTGAACCTGTATTTAATTTTGAGTGTGGTTTTATGCTGAATTTAGTTCTAGTTCCAAGCATGTTCTGTAGTGAATAGTACTCAATATCTCCGTGAGCTAACTCAAATATAAAAGTGACCCAAAGTAAATAGTGAACCACACTTTAATTTGACTGCATTTATGGGCAGAATTCAGATCTAATTCTCAACAGGATATACAGTGAAGAATAATCAATAAGTCAGTGAACAAAAACAAAGTACATAGTGAATGACAATCTATTTTGAGTTCATTATTTCTCCGAGTGGTAGAATATGATTGCTACCCCTAACCTATAAAGACCTGACCTTATCACAAACTTACACTTAATGGTGAAAATTCTAACTCAGTTTAGGAATAAAATTAAGCTATATGGTGAAAATTCTAACTGAAGCGAGCATCTAAAGTAATTGTTACAAAAGAAAGTGCAATTCAAGCATGTTGAATTTGAAGAACCTATAATTGCCAATGTAGAATTTTCAATTATTAGGACTAAATTATGGGCTGGATTGCTTTGGGATAGAATGGCCCTAGGGGGCTTTCTAAATTTGGTGGAGAGGCTAGATTATGAACAATGGTCAACCATAATGGGGACATGGATTGGAGGAATTCTAGCCACGAGAACAAGATTGATTCTTAAAAGATTAGCTAGGTGGTTAGAGAAATATGATCCATGGGACACTTCGCTAAACCTCCCTAATGGTAAAGTACTAATAGATAAAGAAGATGTTTATGTCACACTAGGCTTATCAATGGGACAGCTTGAAATAAGTGAGGGCCAAAGTTCACAAATTGACATAGAGATTTTAGAGCAATGGAGAAGAAGGTGGAATGTTGAAAGAGGTCGACCACCTATTGGTAGCATGCATGAAGTCATTCTAGAGCGTGGTGGTCATGGTCATGAGTTCTTCACTTGCATATGCCATATCTACTTGCATTGTTGGAAATGCAAATGACACTTGTCATTTTCATGTATTAAATTGTTTACGCAACGTCAATGAAATCCATAATTACAATTGTGCATATGTCATTAAGTGTCTGAATGATCTTGTAAGTGAATAGAAGGGAGATAAGAGTAAATTCTTCACGGGACCACTGTTATTCCTAATGGTAAGCACATTTGATTAGCCTATTTCATTAATGTGCACCCAAGTACTAATTACAATATGCATTTTATTTTTCCCTAAATGAAATAAAGCATATTATGTGTAGCTCATCATAGATGATATAAATGATATATTAGTCTTCTTTTATAGCAAGTGGCCTACGTGTCTTTGCTAATCATACATATAGAGAACTTGTTGGGATTTACCTCTAAGTTGACGAGTTTTGTATATGTATAAGTTCTAACTAGTTTAGTATTTTCTTTGAGTTAGTTCACTGAGATATTGAGTACTGTTCACTGTATAACATGCTTGGTATTCAAGCTAAATTTAGCATAAAACTGCACTCTAAATTAAATACGGTTCACTATTTTCTTTGGGTGAGATCACTTGCTTATTGAGTATTCTTCACTGTTGATGTCAACGACACATGTTAATATGCATTAAGAGTTATCAATGCTATAACCATTATGGCTTTAATTAATTTCTGATTATACATAAAAGCTGTCTCATGGGTTACTCTTCATTTTGCTACTTTCATTGGAACAATATGCATTTTGTTTTTCCCTAAATGAGATAAAGCAAACTATGTGTAGCTCATTATAAATGATATAAATGACATATTAGTTTTCTTTTATAATAAGTGGCCTGCATGTCTTTGCTAGTCATACATATAGAGAACAAACTCTAATATATATAATGTACTATTATGTCCATGGTTTTACCGAGGTACAGTGCAATTTAGAGCGAACAAAGTTAAGAGATGGTTCCTTGTTGCAACAAATTGGCCAACCAAAAAAGTGAGAAAAAGAGATAGAGATGAACAATTACCTGGAGAACACGACAGAGGTAGAATAATAGAGAGGATTGACTAACACATTGTAGCACTCTTGGCTAAAGCAGATTTGAAGGTGTGTCTGCAAGGATTGCAAGAGGATGAACCCCAACAAGGAGGATCTGGTGAGCTGTCCACGACAACTGCAACTAGAGAACAATGATGCCCATATTGTCCACATTGCAATGGACAACTTCAAGATACTGTACCAGTTAGTAATGATCCAATGTAGGTAACTTGTACGCGTACCCTATTAAATACAAAAAGAATTGTGCAAACAGAGCAATTTACATTTATTTGCAACTGTTTAAAGAACAAACAATGCGTTTCTGTTTATCCAAAATTACAACTTTTTAAATAGTTGACGATAATTTATTTTTCAGAACTTGCATCATTTTTAAATCTAACCAACCTTATCATGTAAGAACAGTAAATATTAAATAGGGAAATAATCTCATATGCTGGTCAAATTTTATATTTTGTTGCTCCTTTATATTACAAGAACTGTAGGTTGGTTATTTTATATTCAAATAGAAAATCAACTTGAAGAAATTTACATATTCCTTATATGTAGGATTACATGACTGCAGTTGCTCAAGCACAGCAAGGAAAGAAGGCAACACAGATGCATACTCAAAGCTCTCAACCCTGTACTAGTGACACAGCATATGGGAATCAAAATGTAACAGATTGCTTATCCCTAGATGACATGTATTACTGCAGCCCTAGAGTTTCTGGAATAGGTTGACCAGCTAGAAAGCATGGCCAGAGAAAAAGGAAGCAGAAAAAAAGGATGGATTTCAGTCCTCCAAGTTTTAGCCTTGGAACCTCACCTAAAAAAGAACCATGTGCGATACGTTCGGTAGGCATAACGCCCGCAACATTGCAGTTTGCATTATCACCCAAATCACTCCTGGTGGATAGCAGGAGCAGCATATGTATGAAGGCATTGAAAATGCTGTCAGTGTTTAGAAATATAAGAAACCACCAAAGAAATTCATAACTCCACAGATAATCAGGTAAACAAGAAAGGTAAACAAGTGGTGCTAAGGCAGTAGCCGAAGAGGATTGTGAAACAAATGCCCTTTTAATATCGATCACCATATCTTAAAGACTCTAGAGAGGGTAGGGATCAGCTGAATCCTAAATAACTGATGTTGATAGACTATTCTTCTCTCCCACCAGATGAATAATCGCACCCATCAACATAAGTATTACTCTTTATCCCCCTATCCAGACATAAAAGATTATTAGTATTATACTTTGTTCGTATTTTATTCCTCAGAACAATAATAACAAAATTAAATGTATAGGGAGAAGCTTTTTGAGTATGACCATGAAGAAGAAGACAAGAGATTGTGGATATTCAAGGAAGGATTTGAAACAATGGCTGGAACAGATCGGGACTTAGAAAATTCTATAGTGGATGTGCTATGTCTTATCCTAAAGTAGATGGAAAGGAGAAGAAATCCAAGTACAAGGAAAATAAAATTCTTTAGTACAAATGTTTACATAAGAGAATCACACTATACATATAGCATATTTACCTCTTTTATAGCACATCTTCCTTGATTATCATTAACATGAGTGCTTTGAATTTTCAGATGGCTATAGAGAATGCTCCACCAGATTCATCAAAGGCCTTCCAGATGGTAATGGACCTTGAAACCAAAAGGTATACATGGGTGAAATTAGATGAAGCACAATTGGTAAGTTCCATAGCACTTGTGGCCTGTATTTGGCAATTCTTTCAAATAACCACAGTTGACACTGACATTTCTTATTCTAGTGTACCATCCCTCTTAGTATTCCTCTCCTAATAAATTGTTCTCATAATTTAACTTCCCCTTTTGTGCATCAAAGTCTCAAATGAACCAATGACATTTACACATAAGTACTTAAACATGTTTGACCATTTGTTTATGCTCAATCAGCCATAAACACAACGTGACAATCTTCCCCGCTACCCACTGTCACACTACCTCCGAGGTGCCTTTGATTTCTAAAGTGCACAATACTCCAATTGTGAACAACCATCAACTACATAGTGAACCAACTGAATATTCGCAGTGAACATCTTATAATATTCCCATGAAACTGAATATTCGCAGTGAACATCTTATAATATTCCCATGAATGAATTATACTTTGTTAAAGATGTTAGTTTATGGTCACTATCCACTTAGATTATGAAAAATCCCATTTAATCTATATTGAAGTAGTAAAGGGAACAACATGGAAAGAAATAGTGAACATGTTGAGTTTGTGAAGCCTTTCATCTTCTCTGTGACCATTGTTCATAAAACATCAGTGCATTCATCATTGAGCCAATTTGTATTCACCATAACCTGAAAAATAACCTGTAGATGTATAACTTCATGATTTTTATGTGACATGTAGGTGTTTTTACCAATTCTTAGAGATAATCATTTTGTCCTCTGTTATGACTTCGTAACCAGGAAAGTGAAGATCAGATCAAATCTAACATGAAGTGTTGTTCACTACAATTTTTGGACTATAAATACACTTAAAAACAAAACACATTCAAAAGCACATCAAAATATTCACTATACAAGTCAATGATGTGCATTAATATGTCAATATTGTTCACTATATTGCACAAACATGTACCATAAGTTAAGACTATAATGTTTCCAAAAAGAATGAATAATTCACTGCACTAACAAATGTTGTTCATTATACAACCTAATGTAGTTCACTAATGTCTCTCGAATGTCAAAAAAACGTATCAAATATGAAAAAAAATTGTTTAAAATATGCAGAAAAATGTTAAAATTAACATAAGCATTTACTTTGTCCCAAACTTGACAACATAATAAGGTCTCTCCAGTTTGTAGCTAATTAACAAGAAGCACATTGGACAACACCAACTAAAAATTTAAAAGAGAAATTAAAATAAAAAATTATGTAGTATAAAATTGTTCATTATTCAGTGTAGAATTGTTCACTATATTGTCAAGTATTGTTCATCATACAAATTGTACCACCCTAAAAGAAACGAACCCAATGATGATGGGTGGACCCATAAATAATACTAGATTGCTGCTATGACTTGTGATAACCTAAATGACCTTGCAGAATTAGAGATAGGTATCCAAGATGGACGGAAACCCAAAAACCAAACAAAATTAATGAACATAAGGTACTACATACAATCCAAACTGAACTTTTATACAATAAACACTAAAAAGGAACACCAACACTATAATATGCCCAGAACACAACTCGTAGGGTCTCAATAACTCACTCCATAATTTGCAACATCGGTACTGAACACTACAAATGTAAATTGTCTTCAATTCCTCGCTAGTACTTTCAATGTTGTATGAAAGTTATCAGTGTGGAACTGTTGCAAGGTTGGCGGAGCCATTATTGGGATAAACATAGAACTGCTATTAGATGGATGAAAATAGTACGTTGGATGAAAAGACATCAATGGAAATGAGCCCTACATAAAAAGGAAAAAAACACAAGGAATCGATCAAAATGCTCACTATACAATTCAATTTTGTTCACTATATAACTTAATATTGATCGTTAACTTAAAATGGCGTAGACGAACATGACCAAACAGGCAAATGTAAACAAACTCATATGTACCTCACCCACATGATGTTGAAAATGCAACCTAAAGGTGAAAGGTTAAATGTCGAAAATGTAATATGCCATAAAAAATTAAATAAGTAATTAGCAATAAAACCTATAACAAATATATGCATTAAATTAGTAACAGTATTATAATGCACCTGGCGAAGCATTTGTGAGTAACTTATGCTAGTATATAAAGAAGCACTTGCAAAACATGTTCCATTCTTCATATAACATTAATATAAAAACAGAAATCACTATCAACTGTAATATTATATAAAAGATCACAAATCTCACAAACACATAAATCAAACCAAAGATTCAATGTGACAAATCTAACCACATCCAAATATAGAAACTTAAATAAATAATCAATATACTATAGTCATCATTAAACAATTCCTTATTGACAATCTATTATATACTCATTCAATAGTAATAAGAATGTTTTGACAATTTGACAGTATGTTGAACAAAATTGGTACAAAAAGTATACCTAGGGTGGTGAGGTAGAAGAATCCACATCAGTCTTTGATAACTTCTTTGTCTTCCTTCGTTTAACTTCATCGTATTTCTTTTCAATTATACTAATCAATCTCTTATTTCTCACACCTTTTTGAAGAGATCCAAGAGGATTTAGCATATTCGGTAACAAATTCAAATGCTTCCCCTTCTCCATCTTCATCACAATATATAGAACCCATATCAAATTCAATTAGATCCTTGAGTTCCATAGAATACTTTTCACAATGAGTCCTGGCATTCTTATGCATTTGGCTAGCTGTAATTATTGAATTCATTTTTCTCATCATTTGCATCTTCCAAACTAAAGAGCAACCCATATGCTCTTTATTAGCAGACTTTCCCAAACCAAGGTTTTAACCATCTTTTATGCCCTTACACCACCTCCTAGTTTTATATTGATCTGGCACTTCTTCAACACAGCATGCATGTAGTACCCTTAGGCAATAGGAACACAAAATCTCAACCTCTGTAAACATTATTTTTCTGGAGACATATTATCTTCACAAAAGAGTGAAACAACGAATAGATCTTTGAAAACAAGGTTGCGTGTCACATCTAATCTTTGTGACTTTTATAACATTTTTTGTGATGTTGTATCTGAGTGGAGGAGCAAAGAGAATGATGATGATCATACATGTAGCAAAGGTAATGTAGAAATGGTATTTCCTTCAATAAACATTTAGCAATATGCATTGTTTGTGTATAAGGAGTTTATTAATGGAGCTACATATAATTACAAAGCAGTAAGTTCTTCATGTGCTATGTCTTTTGAGGTCTTTTGAGGTGTGGGGTGTTAGGGTTGTAAGGGAATCTCATGGAAAAAAGCCATATGAGTTTTGGTATATTGTGATTTTTAGTAAAGAATAAACTGTTGTTGAATGTACTTGTGAAATGTTTTCAGAGGTTGAGATTTTGTGTCACCATTACCTAAGGCTGCTACGTGCATGTTGTGTTGTATACTTATCAGATCAATATATAACTAGGAGGTGGTGTAAGGGCATAAAAGATGGTCAAAACCTTGATTTAGGAAAATCTACTGGTAAAGAGTATAGGGGTTACTCTTCGATTTGGAAGATGCAAATGATGAGAGAAATGAATTCAATAATTACAGCTAGCTAAATTAACAAGAATGAAAGGGCTCATTATGAAATGTATTTTATGGCACTTAAGGAAATAATTGAGATTAATGTGAGTTCTATACATTGTCATGAAGATGGACAGGGGAAGGATTTGAATGCACTACCGAATGTGCTAAATCCTCCTGGATCTCATAAAAAAAGGGTAAGAAATAAGAGATTTGAAAAGAAATGTGATCAAGTTAAACAGAGGAAGATATAGAAGTTGTCAAAGACTGATGTGGGTTCTTCTACAGCACCACCGCAGGTATACTTTTTGTACCAATTTTGTTGAAGATACTATCAAATTGTCAAAGTGTCCTTGTTGCTATTGAATGATTATATAATAGTTTGTCAATAAGGAATTGTTTGAAGATAACCATAGTACATTGATTATTTATTTAAGTTTCTATATTTGGATGTGGTTAGATTTGTCACATTGAATCTTTGGTTTGATTTATGTCCTTGTGAGATTTGTGATCTTTTACATAATATTAAGGTTGTTAGTGATTTCTACTTTCATATTAATGCTATATAAAGAATGGAACATGTTTTGCAAGGGTTCCTTCATATACTGGCACAAGTTACTCACAAATACTTCGACAGGTACGTTACTAATATTGTTATTAATTTAATGCATATATTTGTTATACGTTTTGTTGCTAATTATTTATTTATTTTTTATGGCATATTACATTGCCAGCATATAACCTTTCATCTTCAGGTTCGTATATTCAACATCTTGTATGTCAGGTACATATGAATTTATTTACAATTGCTTGTTTGGTTATGATTGTCTATGCCATTTTAAGTTAGTGATCAACATTAAGTTATATAGTGAACAAAATTGAATTGTATAGTGAACATTTTGATTGATTCCTTGTGTTTTTTCCTTTTTATGTAGGGCTCATTTCCATTGATGTCTTTTCATCAGACGTACTATTTTCATCGATCTAACAACAGTTCTGTGTTTATGCTAATCATGACTCCGCCAGTCTTACAACAGTTCCATGCTGATAACTTTCATGCAAATGCTACTCATAATGATAAGCACTGAAAGTGCGAGTGAGGAATTGAAGACAATTTATTTGTAGTGTTTAGTACTGATGTTACAAATTATGGAGTGAGTTATTGAGACCCTAAGAGTTGTATTCTGGACATGGTATAGTGTTGATGTTCCTTTTTAGTATTTATTGTATATAAGTTCAGTTTAGATTGTATGCAGTACCTTATGTTCATCAATTTTGTTTGGTTTTTTAGTTTCTGTCCATCTTGGATACCTATCGCTACTTCTGCAAGATCATTTAGGTTATTACAAGTCATAGCAGTAATCTAGCAATGTTTATGGGTCTACCATCATCATTGGGTTTGCTTTTTTAGGGTGGTACAATTTCTATAATGAGCAACATTTGACAATATAGTGAATAATTTTATACTGCATAATGAACAATTTTATACTGCATAATTGTTTATTTGAATTTCTCTTTTAAATTTTTGGTTGGTGTTGTCTAATGTGCTTCTAGTTAATTACCTATAAACTGGGGAGACCTTATTATGTTGTCAAGTTTGGGACAAAGTAAACGCATATGTTAATTTTAACATGTTTCTCCATATTTTAAATAACTTTTTTCATTATGTATAGGGTGATTCTCTTACGTAAACACTTGTACTAAAGAACATTCTTTTCCTTGTACTTGGATTTCTTCTTCTTTTCATCCCGTTTAGGATAAGACATAGTACATCCACTGTAGAATTTTCTAAGTCCCGATCCGTTCTGGCCATTGTTTCAAATCCTTCCATGAATATCCACAATCTCTTATCTTCTTCTTCATGGTCATACTCAAAAAGTTTCTCCCTATACATTTAATTTTGTTATTATTGTTTTAAGGAATAAAATACGAACAAAGTATAATACGAATAATCTCATATATCTGGATGGGGGAATAAAGAGTAATACTTATGTTGATGGGTGTGATTCATCTGGTGGAAGAAAAGCATAGTCTACGAACATAAATTGTTCAGGATTCACTGATCACTAGCATCTCTATAGTCTTTAAGATACGGTGACCGACATGGAAAGGGAATTTGTTTCACAATCCTCTTCGGCTGCTGCCTTAGTGCCACTTGTTTACCTTTCTTGTTTACTTGATTATCTGCTGCCTTCTAAATGTCTTTGGTAGTTTCTTATATTTCTAAACATTGAGAGCTCTTTCAATGCCCTGATACATATGCTGCTTAGATACTGCTGCAATTAATCCACTAAGAGCCCTTTTGGGTGACAATTCAAACTGCAATCTTGGAAGAGTTACGTCTACTAAATGTGTGGCACATGGTTTTTTTTTCAGTTGAGGTTCCAAGGGTAAAAATTGGAGGACTAAAACCTATCCTTTTCTTTTGCTGCATTTTTTCTCTAGCCATGTTTTCTAGCTGGTCAACCTATTCCAGAAACTCTGGGCTGTAGTAATACGTGTCATCTGGGGATAAGCAATCTGTTACATTCTGATTCCCACATGTTGTGTCACTAGTATGGGGTTGAGAGCTTTGAGTATGCATCTGTGTTACCTTCTATCCTTGTTATGCTTGAGCAGCTGTAGTGACTTTATCTTGCACATAAAGAATATGAAAATTTCTTCAAGTTGGTTTTCTATTTGAGAATAAAATAACCAGCCTACAGTTCTTATAATGTGAAGGAGCTGCAAAATATAAAATTTGACCAGCATAGGAGACTATTTCCCTATTTAATATTTACCATTTTTATGTGATAAGGTTCGTTAGATTTAAAATTGATGCAAGCTTAAAAAAATAAATTATCATCAGCCATTTAAAAAGTTGTAATTTTGGATAACAGAAATTCCTTGTTTGTTCTTTAACCAGTTGCAAATAAATGTAAATTTCTCTGT
>NCQT01099443.1:4610-16071 GCA_002740465.1 Stenocereus thurberi
TCTCACATCCATGTATGACTTAAGCCAACTCCAAGTCTTGATTCGAGGCTTCTCTTGAAGAGCTCTCTCCCTTCTAAGNNNTTTAAAGTAATAATTGTCAAAGCCTTGGAGTTTTGGAGTGATTTCCATAAAATTGTCGTCACCTGAACATCAACATCGATTGGCGTAAAAATAATCTTCAAGTGTGTGAACTGCCTCAAATAAATGGTAGGATTTAAATTATGACCATTAAAGTAAGAGGTTCTCTGATAACCTTTTTCACCTGCGCTATTTGCTTTATAAGCTTACTAAGTTGATGTTCAAGTTTAAGTATGGCGATATCTTCCATGGTATGGAGAGACAAAGGTGAAATGGGTTTGGGGTTAAAAAACAAAAGTAGGACTACCATGGACCATCATCTTACCTGTAGGTCGTCCGTGGTAGGCTCGGTCGTCCGTGGCTTTTGCTATTTTTTAAGGCTTTTCTTTTGTGTTTGGGTTGGAAATTGTGTTTGGGCTATTTTTTAGGCTTCTTTGTGGACTAAGAAGGGTAGATTAAGGGCCTAAATGAGAGTCTTGATGAAACCAAAAGGTGAAATGAGGTGTAAGCATGGCGATATCTTCCATCGTATGGAGAGACAAAAGGTGAAATGAGTTCGGAGTTAAAAAACAAAAAGTGAGACTACCATGGACCGTCAGCTTACATATAGGCCATCCATGGCAGGCTCTATCCAATAGGTTTTGCTATTTTTTTAAGACTTTTCTTTTGTGTTTGGATTGAAAATTGTGTTTGGGCTATTTTGTGCACTTCTTTNNNGACTAAGAAGGGTCGATTTAGGGGCTAAATAAGAGTTTAAGCGAAACCAAAATGTGGATTTTTTGGGAGTGGATTTCAGAGGAAGGCAAAGGGTTTTGATTGAATAATAGATATGAAGGTTGAGTCAACAACCAACCGAAAAGGAGCTCTAAATTTGATATTGACTTGAGAAGGGTAAATCCTCAGCCCCAAGATCATTAACACATAAGAAACCCAAAAACAATGGATTCTCTTCTTGGATCAATCTCTAACAATCCATGTGATTGTGAGATCAGAGTTTGAAAGTGAGATCGCTAAATATGATAAACACTTTACTCCAAATCTCCCTCTTAAGGGCTTAGACACATAAAGAGAAATTTGAAAGGAAAAACTCTAGCCCACCACTGTAAATTATAGACATACATTAAGAGATTTTAAGAGAGGGAATGACCTATAGCCTTTCAATTCATTCACTCATCAAATCCAACTATAAATTGAAGCGAATAGGTATATAAATATGCAAACAGAGGGGAGTAGGGTAATACATTACTATGGCAAGTGTTCAAATGAGAGTCTTACAAAATATCTTAAGAAATAAATCAAAAATCCAAGGATAATGACAAATACAATGAGCTATAATTTTCAGTATTTCCTCCCCATATTCTAAGAAGATTCTAGAGATTTGTACTATATCAATGGAGATACCGTTACTTGGAGCCTTTTCCCTAGCTGTAGGTTCATTTCAAGTGTGAAAACGCCAAGGAATACAGATGTATTTTCCTCAAATTGGGTCAAAATTCAAATTGTTTCAAAACTGAATGTCATGCACATTCTGCATAATCTTGATCATTTTGTTCTCAAATGGAATCGAATGCATTTTGGTACACATAAGGCCAAAATATACATCATAGAGAAATAATCATAATAGGAATTGCATCAATTGGGCACCTTTAGGGAGTAACCAAACATTACCCAAACTCATTAAATTGCTAGCAAAAATCTCCACTAGCGATATGATGATTTTGCCATGTTAGGAAATTGAAGTGCAAACATTTTCTGAAAATATTTACTTATCTTAATAGTAGATTCTAGCACCTTTTCAATGGGGAATAGATCACCAATTTTCAAACCCATTTACTGATGGAGTGACTGGTTTGGAAAAAATGGTTTTCCCATAAAATCATTTTCCATGGAAGATGGTTTTCCGAGAAAAATTGATTTTCATGCCAAATTTTTCGTCGTTTGGTATAAGATAAATTATATTTCATAGAAAAACTGAAAAATGTCAACTGGATTATTTAAGTAATAAAAATGTTGACTGAATGGTTTGTAGTAGAAATAAATGTGGACTAACTAAAGAAATGTTGAGCTTAAAATTCATATTTAAGCTTTTTTTAAATATTTTTCATTGGATAATGAAGTTTTGATCCAAACTATAGAAATTATTTTAGTGGCAAAAAACATCGACCGAATTGTTTAAATGGTAAAAAATATCGATCGAACTATCATGGCGGAGAAAAATGTTAACCAAATGAAGGGATGTTGACTTTAAAATCTGGATTTGAGCATATTTTAATCTTTGCTATTCGATGATTAAGTTTTGTTCCATACCATTAAAATTGTTTTAGTGTCGAATCAATTGCACTGTTTAAGTGGCAAAAGTGTCAACTGAATTGCTGCAGCAGAGATAAATATTAACCAAATGAAGGGATGTCGAGCTCAAAATTTAGATTTGAGCCTATTTTAATCTTTCTACTCGATGATTAAGTTTGATCCATACAATTCAAATTGTTCTATTGTTTAGTCAACTGAATTATTTAAGTGGTAAAAATGTCAACTGAATTATCATGGCAGAGATAAATGTTGACCAAAAGAAGAAAACTGAAGCTCAAAATATGGATTTGAGTTTATTTTAATCAGTTCCATTGGATAGTCAAGTTTCGGTTCAAATGATTAAAACCAAATTTTACAATAAATTTTGACTGCCCATATTGCAAAAGAGTTGAAGGAAGAAAATGAACTTCATACATTCTCAAAATGGAAATCAATTTCCTCTATTAGGGGAAAAATAATTTTTACTTGGAAAATAATTGTCCATCTTTGACCATGCCGAACAACGAAAAATTAAAAGACGATTGTTTGATAAAGTCAAAACACTACCTACGTGAAATACCATCACAAAGTAAGCCAATGTGCTAAGGGAATTTTTGGTAGATGAAACCATCTCTATGTCCTGGTGCAAGGCTAAAGAGGTCTCGATATACATCACCTATGTTGCTCTAGAGAAAGAATGATAATAGCTAGCTGCAAGAAAGCAATTGATTGCACATTTTTACATCTAGAAAGATTCAAATATGATTGGAAATGTGCTTAGCTGAAAGAGATAAAGTTAAAAATCAAAAAATTTCATCAGAGACCTTGACAAGGACCTTGCCGTCATTAATCAAAAGGAAAAAACCAACTTTGTCTCTGTCCTAATGGCTAGTATCCTTCACTAATTGCCATATGAAGCTAAATATCTAATAAATATAGGAACAAGGTAGAAGATGAAGGTTAGAACACCCCATCCTACTTACTCTAATCCGTAAGGTGCAATTCCTACGCTTCAAGAGTTAGATTTATCTATTATCTTCGTAATCATATTTTAATAATTAAGAGGCAGGAGAGTTGAGAGGATTCCCTTGTAATCATTATAAACAGTAACTGAGTTGTCAAACATGGAATGAATGCACCTAAGGCTTGAGATTATTAAGAGTGAGTTAGCACATTGGACAAAGGTTGTAATGAAGCTAATGAGAGCTCAGGTCAAGTTTGTTAGTGAGCTTAGAAAAACCCCAATGTATGTTAAAGAACTAGGTGGATTCTTGTAACATATAGTTGAGCCTATCAAGGTGGTGTGAGAGAACAGTGATTGCAGGTAAAGAGTAGGGGTGCTCTCACTAAGTCAGCCATCACAGAGTGCTCAGGCAAGACTCTATGGATAATGAGGATTAGTGAGGCTCTTTTTGGGTAGCAAGCTATTATAGAGTGCTCGTGGAAAATTTTGTTGCTGATTAAAAATTATGAGACTCTTATTAGGTAGTTGGGCTTGTTAGGGTGCCTCGAAAAAATTCTGATTGCAAGCTTGAAGTCGGATAACTCTTGTCGAATCTATCCTGAGGAAGACATTGAATTGTTAAGATCCTAGGGGAGGACCCTAAGCAAAGATGTGGCCCAGTGGTTAGCGAACTTTATGAGCAAATTTTGTGTTTTCTCTCTCTTTTATATTCTACACATCCTATAATCTCTAAGCATATCCCTTTAATGTGTGTCAAAGTTTTTGTTATATTTTCTTCTGTATATCCACTTATTGGGCACGGAGTCTCTTACAAACACCCATTTGCATACTATCCTACTTAGATTCTGTTAGTTTTTATAAGTCATTTACCTGTCATCTTGTTCACCTGCTCTACGGTGACATATCTCAATATTGAGAAGAACAATTGGTATCAGAGCCTAACCTACTTAAGAGAGATTACAACCTATAGGGAGATCCATAGGCTCAGGTCAACACGGATGTTTATTAGTTATGTATCTATTTTGATGATACTAACTTATTCACTTGGAAGTGCTAGAATGAAGCTTTATGTTGAGATAATTGGTTCTAACATGTGAGATACTATCATCATTAGAGATCAAATGCTTAAGAAAGCGAAGATGACATGAGAAATAAAATTGAAGGAGTCGAGTTAGAGGATCTTGAGGCACTCAAGCTAGAGGTATCTCATAATGATCATATAACATCTAATGACAACGCCCAAACGATTAAAAGATTAGACGACCAAGAAAAGCCTAATAATAAACAAGGCACAAACTGACTCTCTTCCTACTTCTTAGAGGCAATGAAGAGTGCTAGATCTCAAGTCTGTTCAGAAACTTGAAGTGGCCCAAAGCTCCAACGAAGATCTCGAACACACTAAATATTCGTTAGAAGCTATAGGATTTTGAAGTAGAAAAATCAAGCTAAGAACAAAACATAAGGTTGCACATTCCTCATAAGAGGTAACAAATACTTACTCTTATAAAGTCGAACGAATGTGAATATTTCATATTGCTTGGATAACAAACTATTTACCTATGTGCTTATTTTGTGTAATTCCATCCACTTTTTATTAGTCATCTCATCCCTTTGAGTTATAAATATTTAATGTCCTTAACGAAAAGAATGCCACTCATTTGATATACAATTTTTTTAGGTCTTCACACAAAATGTTCTCATGCATATATGACATGTGTTAATTACCCTTAGAAGGCTACATGTGTTAGACACTCATGTGCATGGCTTCATAGCTTCATCCCTATGATTGGCATATATTTTGATGCACATATATTTTCTACCCTTGGCTATCTTATATCACCATAATTTCATGCTATGTCTTTGAGTTTCATTACTTGCATGATTATGTAGTGTCTCTAAGATGCTCACTTAAAATATATCTCAACAATTAAATTTGATGTAATAAATGAAATCATTCAGGTATGATTGATAGTACGATTCTTGAATATCTTTGTAAGTGTCATATGTTTGTTATGTGGGAGTGATGATTGAGATTCAAGATAACAATGCTTTTTAGCCTTTCTTACGTCTTCATGATTAATACGTGTCCACATGGTAGCATAGGTTTGACTAGTTAATTAGTTTCCATCTTGTATAGGTGTCGATGAAATTGGTATCATCAAGATTTACACATCGGTGGGTAGTCACTGTCTTAATACTAATGAGTTATTAGAGTTTTTGAAGAGAATTAAATATGGTAATGATATTTTATGAACCTATATTAAGTTCGAAGATCAACGTTGCACCTAAAATTACTCTATCCCAAAGACCTTAAGACAAAGCCACACTTCAAGGTGAACTTGTCATTACAAAATAAGCTTAAGAACAATAAGATAATATCTCAAAGTCAATCACAAAAACATTAGAGTCAGCCTTAGATGATTTAGAGCTGTACTGCAAAGCTGGAGTCACCCTAATGATGAACAAGCTAGAGACTTTGAACCGCCATTAGTTCCTAGCACTGGTGAAGAAACTACAGTAAATTCTATTAAATACTAACATGTCATGGAAAATTGGTTTTCCCTAACATTATACACTTAGAGGCCTCTAAGCTTAAGCCTTGATCCCAATCCTTCGATATGAAGCTTGATCCCTTATCCGGTTGCTTTGCCAACCTCCCTGATTAAGTGTTAAGGTTAGGGTTGTATAGGGCATCCTTAGTCAATGAATCTTGAAGGTAGCCAAAGCATCTGTGAGAATATTTAGAACCACTCTAAAACATGAGAAAACTTCACCTTTAAGTTCTCCATAAAAAAGACTCTCTATGAACTACTCTGTGCTATGACAATAAAAGAAAGTCGAAGCAAAATCTAACATAGTCGTGACTCTAAGTCAATCTAACAGTACACAAAACTAACAATGATACAATCAAAGAGACCCTGAAGGATAAATCTTAGAAGATCTTGGAAAGAAGGATGAAGCGTTTGAAGGTTTCACTATTGAGGCCAATAAGAAAACTCAAGTATCAGTCATCACATTAAGGTTCCAACTTTCCAACATTGAGCTTTAACAACCAAAGTCAAAGATGTAACTCTGAAACCAAGTCAGAAAGTATCTTTACAATCTTGGTTAGAGTCAATAATTGAGTATTATGTTTATGAGCTTAATTTCTTGAATAGAAGTGATTTACTATATATCATGATCACCTTAAATATAGCTTGAAAAGGGAAATGATAATATTCTCTTATACTTAGATGCTTATGGCCATAAACATGATTGTCTCTAACATGGGATCACTTTTCATACAATCCCTTGCAATCAATCTTTATGATTATCATAAAGAGGGATGACTTTTGCATACTTGCATGCATAAGTACTTGTTCATGCATTTGGATGCTATGTGTTATGCGCGCTAACATGTCTCACAGCTAACCTTTCTTCATCAAACACATATTCATGGCCTTTGTGGAATGCCACTAAAAATTGAACTACCTCTATGTCATATAATTCATAGGCACCATTTAAAGCTAAGCCTAGGATTCCTAATCTCACATTAGTTCAAATAATCCTTAAGCCACTCAATTTCAAAGTCATTGAAACTTGGTCAGAAGTATTGATGCTTGCTTACATGTTCATATTGTATTAATATGTAGCTAGCCTTGATAAACAAGCTCTATTTATTGACTCTCAGAGACACTGGCCATGAAAAGGTAGAGTCGTGACAATACCCTGGATTTGCATCATTAAACTGTTGGCTAGTTTTGAATGAATGATCATGTTGATTCTTGATTGATTATTTAGCAATTTGGGTTTTATGATGATTATATTTATCATACCTTAGAATCAGGACTCTTTAGGATCACCTTGAATGATCTATAAATACCAGGAATGATATGTCTTGACAATTGAATCATTGCTTTATGTAGTCTATGTTCCAATGATTATTTGCATGTACGTAGCTTATGTGCTATACATTGAACAATTCATTCTAGTATATAAGCATGTGAAAATTAGCTTGTGGCATAACATAACTTATACTGATTTTGATGGACCATGTATCTTGTGGTTGGAATTCATGCTTTGCACTTATCATACATTCTTATAATTACTTGGCTAAGATACCTTTACCTAGGGTTTCTTATATTTATTTTAGAATGGTATATATGCATGATATATACATACATGGTCTTGCTTAAAAGTTGTACCATATTAATGCAGGTTATAACTTAGTTGATATCGCACTCCAGGTTATATATGACTATGAAATGTAGGCTAATGCTCATGGTTAGCCATTATGATTTTATCATGATCATTGCAAGTCCTACTCATTTATTGACAATTGTATAATTTTCCTTGATGCATGAATTTATTACATGTGATGAAGTTAATCTAGTGGACATCATAATAAATGAATTTTACCATAGTAAGAGTTATATGATCAAAGAAGGATCATTAGAGTCTAAAAGACAATGTCAGAATCAGGGCTAACATGACCCTATCAATCAGTCAGTAATGAGAAAATAGGCACTAATGTTACAAATCTAAGCCAAATGAGGGCACTTACCACTATGAACTTCAGTGGATATCCTTATCATATTGTCCTACATCTCTCTCTATCTATAACTACCTTTGCCTTCTTTGGCCATATTAAATCATTCGCTATCTATAGTATTCCCTATTTATGCTCTTTATCATGAACATTGTACTCATTGTAGTTGCCATATTTGTGATTTCAACAATCAAGGTTATGGCATTTACACCTCTGACTTCGTCCCCTCATACAGGAATACAATGACTTTGAATCTTGTGGCCACATTTTTTTTGGATAATTCGACTAGTGGGAGAAATGATTTTAAATGTTCGCAACATGCTTTTGAAGAATTGGTTTGCCTAAGTATTGTTTATGTCACAATATTTCATGTTTGCTAAAAGGCAAGAAAAAGGAAGAATAATAAGCCATGAAGCAGAATATCGCACAATTACGAAGACATAGGGGAATAATAATGAAGCCTGGCAAAGCAAGATCATATACCCTGATGTCATTCAATTCAAAGTGCATGTTAAAGAGAAGAAACTGTATCAGGCATCAATACATCAAAGACACAGTAGCCCGCCTACAATGACTCTGATCAACGTCTATTAGATGGTATGTTAGATGTACAATTCTAGTTTGATCCTTCCATCTCCCTTAATGATTATAATACAAAACCTCACTATGCTTATGTGACATGATCCTTAGAATGAGCATGTTATAAAACATCTTTTATCCTAGTGAGTGCATGTCATTCAACTCAAATTGATATCTTTGGCAAACAGCCTTGTATAAGAATTGTTATTGTGTCCATCATTTCAAGAAGAATAGTTGATGTTGATTGATTAGATTATACACATAGATAATGCATGCATGACTACACTTGCTCAACTTGCCTTAGCCTTCTATAACTATGTGTTCAAGAAGAGTTATCATGTGCTCTTAATGGCCATGATTTTTCAAAGTTGCAACATATGACCTTAGAAGCCCCTATTTTCCTGTGAACATGCCCTTCTTGTGTACTTTCGCACATGATAGTATTATATGTTGAGTTGTGTCTTGGAAAGGAGGATAAGTTGATTTTGATTTGTTATATTTAGATGACTTTATGCATGTTTTTCATGATAAAATTTTATACCAGTAAGTCATTAATCCTTACACGTCATTATTATTCATCTTGATGATCTATTCGCTTTATATTACCCTTGGCATTTGACTCCCCATGACATGATCATGTGAATGCCACATTAAGGGGGAGTTAAGCATGACACTTACCTTACCCTTTATTTATCATTCGCATCTCTTTTTAATGATGGGAAAGTGGTAGAAAATGCAAGAATTATAATAAGACGGAGAAAATCATTTGTCATCATCAAAACTAGGGAGATTGTTGGATTTAAGGAGGCATTGATTTCGATTATGACACACCAATTAAGGTTATTGATATTCTTATGCTTTATAATTGATGATATAGAATGATATGTGAAATGCTTCTGTTCTATACTTACTTGATTGATAGCTTTATAGCCCTATCAAAGCACTTTGTATACAGAGCCTAGAAATATGCTCTATGTAACTTGACACTGACATAGAACATATGTGCAAATGTGATTGCTTTGGTGTAAATATGATGCAATGGTATTCTTGATCACATTAATTACATGAAAGAGGCAAAATGACACTAGGTGGAAATGCTTTCTTTCTTTTGCTGTATTTGATTCATGAGTTGATACATATGAAGCATTTCGCATTAGGGTTAGTGAAATTCTTAATCTGATTCATGCACCACTATTTAAGAGATTTGTTATCATTCGCCTGCATATATGTTAAGTTGGAAAAGATTAAAGAATGCAGGTACCTAAGAGTTGTCATACACAGAAGCTGCTAGAATAGAGTTGCAAAAAAATGTCAATAGTGTCCACTTGAGTGGAGATCATATAAGTTACGAGAGAAGATTGAGAGTGTGAAGTTGAAGAATAAAAGGCAACGGTCAGATGCCTTGAAGGGAATTTAAACATTTTATTTAGAGCTAGGATTCATGCACTACTTATCCCTATGACAAAATAATATTTCTTCAATGCTCTCTTTCTGTAATTGAAGACAACATAATCATGGATGAAGATTACACTTATACATAGAATCAAACAATCGTGAAACTGATAAATGCACATTTATAAGGGGAAAAGTCGAAAGAAGAAATGATGAATCTAGTTCACTCAAAGTAGAAATGTTAGAGTTGCATTAGAGATGGAAAGCATCAAAGTTAAAATCATCAAAGAATGAAGTACCCAGAGGTGCATCAAAGTTAGAATATGTCGGAGATGGACTAGAGTTGCTAATAATCAAACTAGAAAAATGTTAGAGACCACAAAGTCGTTAGAAGCGAAAACCATTAAAATCCAACGTTCACTAACAAATATCCAACAACGATGTACAGAAAATTTAGTTGAATTTTATGTTGCTTGGAGATGAATGTGATTGATCTATAAAAAGAAAGATTGTGAAGGACTGATTTTTACCCAAAAGAGATTTGAATTCAAATTGAACAAACCATTGCAAAAGTAGCAAACAACCCTGGCAGAATGATAGGAACTATCACTTTCATGCGGCCTTGGGCTTGCTCTAGAAAAAAGAATACCAATGACTAGCAGCAAGAAATTACTTTATACACCTAAAATGAAGTTCAATGTTATTTGAAATGTTCCCAGTCAAAAAAGGAAAAAGAAATGTTGAAAGATTAAATTGGAGACCGTAAAGAGCACCCTATAGTCAAGACTCAAAAAGTGAAAGCGACTTTTTCTTTATCCTAATGGCTAGTGTGATTCACCAACGATCATATGAAGCTTAATTGCCTATAAATACAAGACCAAGGTAGACGATAAAATTGGTTAGAACATCACACCCTGCTTACTCCTACTTCGTCAGGTGTTGTTCCTATGCAAGAGTCGAATTGGACTCTTATGTGTGTACTGGTTGTGTAATATTTGAGAGCCAAGAGAGTTGATAGTATTCTCTTCTAATCATTATAAACATCAATTAAGTTGTCAACCTTGGAGTCAATGCATGCAAGGTTTGAGATATCCAAGAGTGAGTAAGAACCTTGGACAAAGGTTGTAATGGGGGAAGTGAGAGCTCAATCCAGAACTCTAATTCAATATTATCTTGAGTCATCTCCCCATGAGAAATTGCCCAAGCATTTGACCCTTCACCCATTCGCATATAAAGGATTGGTCAATCAAGTAATAAATATTAAGTGGGTCGGTTTAAAAATAAATGAATTGCTTGTGGTAGAATATTATTCCCGTTAGGCTTAATCCAAAATAAAATACAAAGCAAAGAGTTCAGACAATTTGACAGCTTTCTTTTGCCAAAGTAAATTGACTAAAGCTTCAAAGTTAGGGATTTGATCAGAATTTTCTCCGACTCATATATCCTACCCCTGCATTTTTCCTATGCATATATCATTAAACAGCTCAAGATTTTTATTCCTTGCCCATACTTTACTTTCCAGTATTTTACATACTGCGCCAGTGAAAAATCAAATATATATTAAAACCAAAATAAAAGAAGGATGTAACTGTTGTATTCCACTACTAAATGTAATGGTATTTTTTATTGGT
>NCQT01099471.1:18545-33359 GCA_002740465.1 Stenocereus thurberi
GCGGTGGATTCCACATTAGGGGGCATTTCAGATAGGGCAAGGCTAGTCCCCTTTTTTATGTTTGATGTGATGCTAATGATAGGTCTACCATCCATCGGGAGGAGGGTCGAATTTGATGGTGAGGAGGCTTCTAGATTTTCATCCTTATTTGGTGGGTTGGGAAACTATTGTGATTGGCAACAACAGTGAAGAAAATGTCCTTGGTATAGGAACATATCAAGTTATATCACATTGAAGGAATAAGTTGTTTCTTTGTAATACTCTCCATGCATGTGGGGTGTGACATTGTCTTTTATCAGTTATTGCTTTGATAAAATTAGAGTTCTAACTTAATTTAGGAAATGATGGTTTGGACATTCTGTATAATGGCAATGTTGTAGCCATTACACTTTGAAGAATGATTTCATTATTCTTGAATTGGATAATACTTTTGGTAATTCATCTCTTGCCTTTGTTTCATATTTTGATTATGATTTTGAATTTGTGAAATGGCATGCTAGACTTGTTCATATCACCTAATATACAATGAGTAGCGTAGCTAAGAAAGGTCTTTGAGACTGGGTTATTAAGGTTAAGTTGCCTATAAGTGAGTCATATTTGGCTGAGAGAAATGACTAAGAGGCCTATTGGTAAGGCTTTGAGGATGCCATGTTCTGTAGGGCTAATCTACTATGATATTTCCAGACCCACCCATGAATGTTAAAGCACATCATGGGACGGTGTATTTCCTTGCCTTTATAGATGGCTATCCTAGGTAAAGGTATGAGTGCCTATTATCTCACCAATATGAAACATCAAATGTGTTCAAACACTTTGTGGAAAAGTTGAGACAAAATTGGAACAAATTGTTAAGTCTCTTCGAATCGATAATGGTTATGAATGCCTCCCTGATATGTTCAAGGAATTCTATGAGTAAAAGGGTATATGTACACAACTCACTATTCCTGCACCGCTCAACGAAATGGTGTTATGGAAAGAAGGAATCATACATTAGTTGATATGGTCAGGTCAATGATATAATATGCAAATCTCTCAATTAATTTTTGGTGAGGTGCACTTTGAATTGCAGCTTACATCCTAAATTGTATGCCAAACAAAATTATATTTGGCACTGCATCTAAGTTATGGAATGGTAGAAAGCCCTCTTTGGATCATTTACATCCATGGGTGAACCATGTGAGAAATTTCACTTGGCCAAATAAAGGCCATACCCTCGATGAAGAGATCTAAGAGATTGAAGAAGATTAAAAACTACAAGAAGACCTAAATGAAGAAATCCACAAAAATAGCACTTGATTGATTTAAACCTCCAAGGAAAATAGCAAACGATGAAATATCAACCCCCACCCCTTAATCAATCTAATAGAGCCTTGGCACCAAAGATTGAATTAAAGGGAAGACTTAAATCTACTGCTCTCCTAAAGAGATACAGAAAATTAAGATTTTTGTAGAGTGATAATAAGTAACATGCTTTTCATTTCATTTTGAAAATGCTACAAGGAATCACGCCATTAAATAGTATAGTACCCCTTTCCTAAGCTTTATACTAACTAACAGAATTATAAAGAAATTAGCCAATGAAATTCTAGCTATTTGTACAATTAAAAGGGGGACCACTGCAATAAGAGATTAATTAGAATTTACTACACATGCACTAGCTTGGTGGTGTCATCTATCATCCCAAATGGATGAATTTAGGGGAGATTTATAGGGGGAACACTTCTAGAAGAATTAAACATGTGATGAAAGCTTAGCCTCTAAATCACCCACTTGCTGGCCCAATTAAGCTCTTAACTAAAACTACGTATTTTCTAACCTACACTAGCCCTTGTTTAGTTAAAGCTCCATATCACACTCAATATTTAAAATTTGAAGGTGACCTATAGTTTATTGGAAAATAGACATCTGGTGTTATCCATTGCTATGTCGTCTTCAAAAATTGAATCCTATTTGGCTATTCAAAACAGACCCATAAATTAGGGAAAATATTCTGCCTAGACTATAAAAAGTAACTAAAGAAATGGCTATAGAGAGGAAAATAGCTAAGCTTCTTATTTAGGGTAATTAATTGCCTAACTACCTTCTCTAGGCTTACTTAGGTTCTTTCAAGGATCCCAAGATAACAATGGCCTTGTAGGACCAAGTCCGTGAACCACATTTCCAGGAGTCGTCATTGTTCCCACTTGAATTATGAGCTTTGCTTAGAGGAGTAGATCGAACCGTGTAGTTTGTTCCGCATCAACCCGCCCCAAAGAAGATTTGCCCTGAAATCTTCATTTTACTCATCTTCATCCTTAATGTAAGGAATAAGATGCTCAACATTGAAGGCAGATATATGTCTGTCTTCTAGAAGCTCTATCTTATAGGCAATCTCTCCCATCTTTTGCACCACTTAGTAAGGGTCATCTCCCCTAGCCGTAAGCTTGTTCTTCCTCTTAAAAGGAACCATTTTTTTCCTAAAGTGCAACCACATAAGATCTTTTGGCTTACACTCATAGTGAGTGTGGTTCTTGTTGACTTTAAGTTTATATTGATCATTCACTTTCTCAATTTATGCCCTTACTTGCTCATGTAGCCTCTTTATTTCCTTAGCCCTTGCTTCAACCTCAAAGCTCACCTTGGATTCTTAAGGATTAGAAATAATATCAATGGGAGTAAGAGGATTAAGGCATAGGCAAGAGCATAATCTTAATCGAACTCGATATAAGAAAGTTTGGTATCCCAATCCCTCAAACTCTTACTCACCATGCCCCTTAGTAAGGTTGTGAGAGTTTGATTTATCAATTCTATTTCTCATCAGTCTAAGGGTGGCAAGTAGTACTAAAAAGCAACTTAGTCCCTGCTAGTCTCCATAGGTTTCTCCAGAAGTGAGATAGAAGTTTAATGTCCCTATTCGTGACAATGGTTCATGTAATACCATGAAGCCTCACAATTTCTTAGAAGAAGGGATCCATAATATAAGTAGCATCTTTACCCTTTAGTAAGCAATGAAGTGATCTACCTTAGATAATTGATCCACTACCACCATAATGGCATCCTTTTCTCTAAGAGTCCTTGGGAGGGCCATAATAAAGTCTATGCTAATATCATTCTAAAGGCCTTGTAAGAACCAGAAGAGGAGTGTAAAGACCTTGATGAAAATGACTTTTATCCATATGGTAAATGATGCAACTTGCGATCATGTTATGGACATCCCACCCATCTTAGGCCAATAAAATTGCTCGTAAAAGTATGTCAAGGATCTCATTGATGCCAAAGTGACTGGTGAAGACTCCTCCATGAGCCTCTTTGACAATTAAGTCCTTTAGAGGACTCTTGGAAATGCAAAGTTTATTACCCTTAAAGAGGAAACAATATTATAAAGTCAAAGAGCCAAAAGTAGAGGTATTTCCCTCCATTTCCTTGTAGTATTCATCCTCCTTGTATGAAGTCTTGATGGAAGGGAACCCAAGGACCAAGGCCTCAAGGACCGAGAGTAGATTATACCTTCTTGACAATGCATCAAATATAACATTCGCTTTCCCACTCTTTTGTCTACAAGAGAAGGTGAAAGATTGAAGAAATTCAACCCACTTAGGATGTCTTGTGTCTAATTTGTGTTGACCATTGATGTGGGATAATGGCCTATGATCCGAATGAAGCACAAAGGGTTTGGGCTTAAAATAATGACTTCAATATTCTAAAGCCCTAACAATAGCATAGAATTCCTTATCATAAGTGGAGTAGTTGAGTCTTGAACCATTAAACTCTCCCTAAAAAAGGCTAGAGGGTGCTTGGCTTGAGTGAGAACAGCTCTAATTCCAACCCCACAAGCATAACACTCAACTTTAAAAATGAGCTCAAAGTTGGGACCAGCCAAGATAGGAGCTGAACATAGCATATCTTTAATTGCTTCAAAGACCCTTTAGGAAGCGTTTGTCCACTGAGAATTTTCCTTCTTTATGACTCAGTCAAGGGAGTCATAATGGACTTAAAGTCTTTGATAAACCAGCGGTAGAAGGAGGCTAACCCATAGAAACTTTGAACTTCTATGATAGTGTTTGGGAGGGGCCAACTTTTGATAGCTTCAACCTTGGACTTATTAACTTAAATTCCCTCTCTTGGCATAATATTCCCAAGAAAAACAATTTAGGAAGTAAACAGCTCATGCTTTTTAAGCTTAGCATATAACGAGTGTTAACTCAAGAGTTAGAACCTTGAGACAAATGTTCCATGTGAGATTTCGCATCATGGCTATACACCCAGATATCAGCAAGATACACCACCACAAGCTTCCCAATGAAAGGTCTTACAACCTCATTCATGAGCTTCATAAAATTTCTAGAAGCATTGGATAGATAAAATACATACTTGGTCTTAGAAGCAAACTTCCATTCATCTCTTTCCTTGATCCTAATTTGGTGGTAACCACTCTTAATGTCAATCTTAGCAAAGGCCTAGGAACCATGTAACTCTTCAAGCATTATCATCCAATCAAGGAATGGGAAATCTATACTTGATGGAAATGTCGTTTGTGGCCCTAGAATCAACTTACATACTCTAACTCCTATCTTTTTTAGGCACCAAGAAGGTGGGAACCAAACATTGACTGAAGCTCTCCATAATGTACCCACAGTCAAGCAACTCTTACACTTAATCATTAAAACTCCTTTGACTCATTAGGATTACACCTATAAGCCGGCTTGTTTGGCAAAGAAGCACCTAATAGGAGATAAATTTGTTACTTAATTCCTCTTAAAGAAGGGAGCCCGAGGTGTAACTCATTGAGAAATACATTTGCAAACTCTATCAAGAGTGATTGATTTAGATTATGTATGTGTTTCACTTCCTTGCTTATGTTTGATTCCGCCATAAGCAATGCAAATAGAGGCTTGCTCTTACTAATGGCTCGATCTACCAACGTTTCACTCATGTAGATGCTTTTCCTACTTCCCATCCCTGGTTTAATTTTAAGATGCCTGTAGGGGGTAATGGGGCCAAAGGGATACTAGGATTGTTGTGTTTGAATGCATAAGTATTTAAATGTCCATCATAAATTACATGATTATTATACAACCAAGGTCTACCAATTAACAAATGGCATGCATCCATAGGAAATCAGCTCTTGTTTATAAATGGTTACCTCGCTCTCTTGCTTGAGCAACTGAAGAGTGCAAGGAGTTGGATGCACCTTGGTGGCCAATTGGAGCTTGTCAAGTGAGTTTAATACAAGCTACATTGATGCAACTTCCTCCATTAATAATGAGCTCACATACTTTGCCTACAACTATAGAACGAGTATAGGAGATTTGTTCCCTTTGGTTTGGTTCACAGGAACCTCTTTGAAATAGAGTGCTCTTCGAATTACCAATGACTCACAAATATCCAGAGTGATCAAAGTATGATCCTCATTTTGAAATTCCTCATCACTAATTTATTCCTCAAAAGGTTAGAGTTCCTTGACTTCTCTAATGGTGAAAGTTCTCCAGTTTGGACAATCCCCTTAGAAGTGCGCATATCCATAGCATTTGAAGCACTTCTTTCCCTCCAACTTTTTTAATGGTTCACTAGTAATCCCTTTACACTTATAAAGGACTTTAATGGGTTTATAAATAGTGTCAACTTTGTTATGAGATGAGAAACCCTTAGGGGTGCTTTGGAGGCGAGTAGGGGAAGGGGTTTGAAAAGGTTTTCTACCCTTAAGTGCTTCTCAACTTTGATAGCAAGGTAGAATACATCATCAATGGATAAATATGGTTGTAAATCTATCTTGTTGGTAATGCTAGTAGATAATCCTCAATGAACCTAGCAATTTTGATCCCGGTCTCTTCATCCAAGCCAACCCTTATTTGGAGTAGTTCAAACTCTTTGATACACTCTTCTAGCTTGATATTCTTTCAGCTAAGAGGTGATCTTGAGCTAAAGATCTTGCTTATAAGATAATGGTAGGAACTTCTTGAGCTTGGACCATGTCTTGATCTTGGACTTAGATTCTCTTCCTCTAGTCTTCTTCAAATGCTCATACAAAAGAGAGGCATACCCATTTATCTTCAGGATAGCCAACTTAAAGGATTTTTCTTCATTATACTCCTTGACTTCAAATATCCTTTTAATGGCTTACACCCTATCAAGATAGTTATCTAGGTTAAGATTGTCATCAAATTTCTATGTCTTAATTTTGAGATCCCTAAGGTCATCCCTTTTATGCCTTATTATTCTAGTCCCTCTATCCTCATCATCATAATCTTCATGAGATGATGAATTCACAATGTCAATAGGATTAACATCAAATCCCCAATGGTCAGGGTTTTATTGCTCAGATCCCTTTACTTGCTCAAGCTCTCTTATGAGCCTCCTCACTTTCTCTTGAAGTTCAATAATAGCCTTATCTCTTCTCATCTCATGGGCTTGCTCCAGAGAAATTCTCCTTGAATGAGAAGGATATCCTTCATTGGCTATGATCAGTAGTGGATGGGAGTGAAAAGATCAGGAGTAAAATGTCAAAAAATAGGGGAAGCAAGGTAGTGCTAAGGGTCGTACAACTAGAAAATGAGAGTTAGGAAGGTGGCATGGGTGTGCTGGGTGGCATAGGGTGGTAATGCCAAATTTTTAGAGTAAAAATCCAAAGTGCAGGATTTTGGCATGAGCATGGCAAGTTATGTTGTGCTAAATTTCTGGCTTTGTATTTTTAACAGTTTTTGGCTTTTGTTGTAAAGTTTAGGTTGGAGATTATGTTTGGATTATTTTGAGATTTATTATGGACTAATAAGGATTGATTAAGAAGAAGATCAAAAGCTAAAAATAGTAAAGAAAATAGAAGCGAATTAAATACAAAGCTTGAAAGTTTTGTTACTTATCCAATAAGAAGGAACTTTTTGCTTTGATATCAAATGAACCATGTGAGAAATTTCCCTTGGCCAAATAAAGGCAATAATCTTGATAAAGAGATCCTAGATATTAAGGAAGATCAAAACTCATAAGAAGAAACAAATGAAGAATCCATAAAACTAGCACTTGATTGATTCAAACTTGCAATGATAGTAGTAAATAATAACAGATCAACCCACTCTTCAATCTTACAAAGCCTAAGCATCGAAGATTGAATTAAAGGAAATACTCAAATTTACCACTCTCCTAAAGAGATAAAGAAAATTGAGATTTTTATAGAGAGATAATAAGAAACAAGCTTATCATTTCGTTAATCCAAATTTGAAAATACTCTGATGAGTGCATAAAGTGTATATCATTTTATGGTCATTTTCGCTGCATTTTTAGGAAACAATACATGCTTTATGTGATAATTTATACTCTTTTTTCCATTTTACACTTGGATATGGTTCTTTTCTGTGTTTTATAGGATTCTGGATCTTTTTGCCCTTGCTTTGACCGTAAATGAGTGTATTTGACTCCCCATTGATGCCCTTGAGTTGCCATGCCCGTGGAAAGAAAGAAGAATAGAAGAAAATGAGGCAGTGGACACCATAATCAGTCCGTGGTGGATGCCACGGTTCGTGATGCCTTCATTTCCTATGAGAATTTTTGTTTTCTCGCAAGCTCTTCGACTTCCTAGCGGCTATTATTCCATTATTACGCGTAGCTGTTCGTCATCTAGAATTTTACTATAAAAAGGGTGGCTCTCATCCTCACACACACACCATCATCTTATGTTATACTTCTTTCCTTTCTTCAAGTAGATTAGGATTAGTTTAGATTAGAGAGAAGTGAGATAGAGTTGAAGTGAAGACTTGCAAGGATTCTATCCCAGGTTTGCGCAATGGTTCAAGCACGATTTTTGGCTGAGCAATTCTTCTCTCTTCTCTTCTCTTTCTCGTTTAGATTTATCATTTTAGAGTAGTTAGTTGTTTAATCTTTGATTATGTGTGAGTAGTTAATTTTTGTCTAGGGATTTGGTAGTTTAAGAAAGTATAGTTGGATCATGTTTTAAGCTAAAGAATTATGCTATCTTCATGATTGGTTTGATCTTGTTCTATCAAGTGTTATTCATGTTGTGAGTTAATTTTTGGTCAAAATTTACTTGCACACTTGAAACAATCAAGTGAACGTTCGAAAGATGACATTTAGTTGTTGGACTGCTTGAATAAACTTAGCATAACTTCATCTCGAAAAAGAGATTTATATGTTAGGAGGGTTAGTAAGCAATCAAAAATATTAAACTTGGATTAAGTCAAATTAGCTTGGAAGAGCGGCATTTGCTTAGTTTGGGCAAATTTAGTTGATTTCGAAAGAATAGACTGAATTTATGTATAGATTGTAATTCCTAGAAATTAACCAATTAGAGAAAAGCAAATGTTTATCATTTTGATTCAATTCTCTTTCATAACTACAAAAATTCCTAGGCGTTTTTCCCATATTTGATTTGAAAAAGTTTATTTGCAGTTGCTAATCAAAACCACTTGAATTAGAATTTTGCTTAACATATCTTGAGGGGATATAACCCAATAGATCAACCTAGTCTCTGTGGGATCAACCTAATCTCTGNGGGATCGACCTTGATTGCTACAATGTCATCATGTTCTTGCGGCCGCATCATACTACAAGGAATCAAGTTATTAAATAGTAAAGTACGACCTTCCCTAAGCTTTATACTAACTAATAAAATTACAAAGAAATTGTCCAATGAAATTCTAGCTAGTTGTACAATTGAAAAAAGCTCTAGAGTAAGAGTTGAGCTGGAATTTGCTGCACAAGCACTAGCTTGGCGGTATCATCTACCATCCCAAATGATGAATTTGGGAATTTGGGGAAAGCTAATAGAAATGTCTACCAACTTCCCATGAAATCTTAGCCTCTAAATTATTCATTCGTTAGGCTAGTTAAGCTCTTAATTAGAACCATCCATTTCCAAAACTACACTAGCCCTTGTTCGGTTAAAGCTCCACATCTCACTCAATACTTGGAATCTAAAAGTGATCCATAGCTTGTTGAAAAATAGACATCCGGGGCTATCCATCTATTTATATTTTTCTAAAATTGAGGCTCATTTTTCCATTGGAAACTGAACTAGAAGTTAGGGAAGATATTTTTCCTAGAACATGAAAATTAACTAAAGAAGCGGGTGTGGTAAAGAAAATAACTAATCTCCTTATTTAGGGCTACTAATTTCCTAACACCCTTTTCTACGCTTACTTAGGCTCCTTTAAGGATCCCAAGATAACAATGACCTTGGAGGACCAAGTCCTTGAGCGCCCTATTTCCAAGTGTCACCATTGTCCCACTTGAATTATGGTATTTACTTGGAGGAGTATATCGAACCATGTAGTTTGCTCCACATCAATGAGGTTTGGTTAGCTATGTGCATGATCTAACCTACAAACATGGAGAACTTTTTGCAAGGGCCACTAAGACATTGTTCGAACAATATCCCAAACAATCCAAAGGGCATGCGATGTATGGTGAACAACCTAATGGTGGCATAAGAGAAATAGAATCCCGTGACATCAAATATCTTAAGGATGAATTCCCAAGTATTGGTGCAATTAAAAGGACATAAAAATGTATGACTGAGAATAAGATATACAGCTATCTCTTGAAGAAGGGAAGGATATGAGTACTCACCATCACCTGGGATATTACACTTCCATTACATGAAAGAGATGGTAGAAGTAGCCCTACAACCCAAATGATGGAAACTTATGCGCCCAAGAGAATTAATTTTAGCATGAGCATCATTCTCAATCTTCACGACTTGATAGTAAGGTTACTTCCTAGTTAAGATCCCACACCTTAACGGGATACTAGGAGTGGTTCTTTATATGTTCAGGACCTACACTGCGAATAGAAAGCGAGTAAGATCTGCCATCAGATCAAACAAGTAATAAAACTTCTAGAATGTTAAGTTGTGAATGTAAAAGAATTCCTCAACAATATTTTCAAATAAATAGAAAATACTCCTTTGTACTGCTTTGGAAATAGAAGAGCATACCTCTTTTATAGAGGCTATGGATTCACCAACCACAAAAAGCAGAAAGATGCCATGAGAAATAAGATAGACTCAATGGTAAAAAATTAGGTGAGGGAACTAGTTTCTTCCCCTACATAAATTTTTTGAAAATAAATGGACTTTCAAAATAGGACACCAGTAGATGGATCAATTAATAAGTTCAAGGCCCTTCTACTGGTTAACGACTTTACCTAAATTGAGAGTACATAAGACAAAGAGACATTATCTCCTATGATTAGGTCTCCCTCTATTCACCTGCTCCTAGCCCTGGTTGCCCATTTGGACCTATAGTTGTTTGAAATGGATGTGAAGACTACCTTTATCAATGTTAACCTCAAGGAAGAGATTTATATGGATTAACCAATTAGTTTTATATCAAAAGGTCAACAAGACAAAGTATGTCATCTCAAAAGATCTATATATAGTCTCAAGTAATCTTCTAGAACATAGAACTTCAAATTCCATGAAGCCATTACTTTGTTTGGCTTGACGAAGGATCCAGAAGACCATTATGCATGTGTGAGGAAAACAATATATAGGATTAAGTTTCTTATCCTGTATGTTGATGAATATTACTAGCTAGAAATAATATAGAGATGATCAAAACCACTAAGTAGTGATTGTCATATGTCTTTGAGATGAGGACATAGGTGAAGCTTTATATGCCCTACACACGGAGATAATCAGAAATCATCCTAAGAAGCTTCGTGGTTTGTGTTAGGAGGCCTACATTAACGAGATCTTATAGTGATCTTCGCTGCAATACTCTAAGCCTGTTGACACACTGATTGGGAAGGATCTAACCTTCAGTCTTGATCAATGTCTAAAAACATATGATGAAAAAGGGAAAGTAAGCAATGTCCCTCATGCTAATGCCAAAGTGAGCTTAATGTATGTCATGTTATGTACACAACCAGACATTCACTTTGTGGTTGGTCTAGTAAGTCATTACCCAAGCAACTTAGGGTCTTGCATCAGCAAGCCATCAAGGGAATCTTACGCTATCTTCATGGTACAACTGATCCAATCCTTTATTATCATTGTAGGGACTCAAAGTTGAGCAGATACTCGAATGCCAAATGGAGTGGTGATCCAAATCAACGAGGTCAACCTCACACTACGTTTTCACCCTAACTAGAGGAGCCATATCGTGATGTGCAATAAGAAGTAAGACTACATCGCATTATCGACTATGAAAGTAGAGTATGTTGCTTGTTGCCTCGCTACTCAAGAAGCAATATGGCTGAGGAGCTTTCTTTAAGATCTCAACCTTACTCTTAAGGTTGATGACCTTATTGAAATGTTGTGCCACAATACTGCTGCCATTTAGCATGCTAAGGAGCTGAAGTTCCACGGGAAAGTCAAGCATATTAAGAGTTGTTAATGTTTTGTTTGACAAGCCATAAAGAGAAAGGAAGTTATCCTTAAGTATATATCCACTAACAAGATTGTTGTTGATCCCTTAACTAAACCTACTTCTAGAGATGCCTTCAAGACTTATTTGAAGCATCTAGGTCTATGTAGGATTTAGTTTTTGGATGTATCTTATGGTATGATGGACATAATTGTTATACATTGAGAATTTTCATAATAATAATTGTTATTTCTTATTAAATGTTCATAAATGTAAAAATGCACAATTAGGCACACTAAAATGTCACTAGGCTTTTGGTTGAATATAGCACTTGGGTAATCACCTTGATCTTCAGTAGCGGGTAGGATAAGGCTGAGTAATATTAGCATTAGGTGTATAATATTGGTTCATCTTCATGCTTGTGATGTATAAACTATAAAATTTTTACTCTTAATAGTTGCCTTAGTAAGTCTACAATTAGACTACATTGATTTACACATTAAAAGCCTTACTTCCATATTAAGGCTTTAAAAGTCAAAGGATAACATTAGATATGTTGATCTAGTAGCTCGGGTTAAATTCTTAGGTAAAATCTAGACGGCCAATTCGTATGGCATAAAAGAGCAACATGCCGAGTTTAGTAGAAGCTATGTCATGGCACACATATCATACTGTGTATGTATATTGAGTTTCTAGAAGTGATAAATGTTTCTAGAAGTGATAAATGGTTTTCTTCTTTATTGCTACGTAATCCCTTGGACTTTTTGAATGAAACCCTTTGTCTTAGAACTATGGTGGGAAGTCAAACTTTTAATGCTGCTACTTCAATGTGTATTCTATGGGTCGAGATAGATACGGTTCGGTGGAGCACATTGTAAAAGCAGTAAGGCTAAGATGTAATATCATGAGTGTTTAAGGAAAAGGCCATCTATCTTTAAGATATCATCCCAAGCAATTATATTTGGTATATAATCATATGACATCATAGTAATCATAAAGGAACAATTTACGCTTTGCATGATGTGATGATTTGGTATATAGTTTATGTGAAAGCGTTATGTTCGTTAGATGTTGACATAACATAAGTGTACCTATTAGTTTTTGGTCACACATTCCATCACCTCTATGAAACAAAAGAGGCATGTTGTTGTAGAGTTATTTTAAACAAGGCTTATTTGTCCAAGTGGGAGTATTATACATATAAGTGGTTGAAGGGTCACACACCACCTCACTAGTGGAGAATGACTAAACTACATCATGTAAGTTTGCATAACTCCTATTCTCTTTTTCTTATCTTACCATTAAAAAGCTAGGGTATTGGGCTGTGATTCAATATCGACGACTCTGCCAAGAACTCTTTCAATGTTAATGATTCAGTTTTGGAAATTCATGGGCATATAAATAGCGTAATGATTCTACGGTTCTGGATCCAAGCTAGTCGTCTCTAACTAGCAGATAATAAAACATTTTTGTCTTTTAAATTTGAAGCTAAGCTTTTTTTAGCTTCTTTAATTGTTTCTTATGCATGCTCTCTTCCATAAACTTTTCTTCCTTTTCTTTGTATTTTTGGTGCTTAAATTAATAACTAATATAGATCTTTTATGCATACTTTTGATGTATTTCTTAAACAAAACCCCGTGATCATAAATATGTATTCATCCATAATTTTCGGGTCCTTTACCCGCAACAAGTTCAACCCTTTTAGGCCCTAACTATTTAACTACTTGGTTTTACTGAACTATCTATCAACTGCATATATAATTATAATATCTCAATACCTTAAAAATTTGGCTCATCCAATCCCTTAGTCTCCTCGTAAATTAGCTCCCATCAAAGTTGGTGCCTTCTCAGATATAGACTTCACTTTGAATGGACCCTTTAAGTCACTTAGCGCAGCATGGCTGAGGTACATACTGATTGTATAAAATCCTATTCATTATTTATCATTTTTTTTCCTATTTTGTTTGTTCTTGTTTTGTAGCTGTGATTTAAATTCCATAATTTTCATTGCACTCCAAAGATCATGAATTTAAACTTTCTTATTTCACTTTTGCCCTTAGTTAGCTTGGTTTATTAATCAATATTACCACCTCTATTGATGCTGAGAAGTTCGGTTACAAGATCATTTTGTATTTCTCACCCATTTCTAGAAATTTGAATGGACCCTTTAAGTCACTTAGCATAGCATGGCTGAGGTACGTACTCATTGTATAAAATCCAGTTCATTATTTATTATTTTCTTTCCTATTTTCCTTGTTCTTGTTTCGTAGCTGTGATTTAAGTTCCATAATTTTCATGGCACTACAAAGATCATGAATTTAAACCTGCTTATTTCACTTTTACCCTTAGTTAGCTTGGTTTATTAATCAATATTACCACCTTCATCGATGCTGAGAAGTTCGATTACAAGATCATTTTGTAGTTCTCGCCCATTTCTAGAAATTTGGCCTAAGGGGGAGTTTGTTGGGTTTCATGGCATAAAAGTCATGAGATATATGCCATGTTCATGATCTTTAATTAGCCTAAGTTTTGCTATATTAATTATGCAGTACATGGCCTCATGTCTTGCTTATTGCCAATGAATTTTTTGATGCCTTGTGATTGATATTTTGTTAGATCCAAAGGTTCATCCCACTAAGGCATGTTTTATTGCTCCTATGTGTGGCCCAATGTCCCCTCGCTTGATAATTGTTGCCCACCCCAAATGCTCGTTTTTTGGGTGGTCTAGTGGCCTCCATGAAGCACCTGTGGCCTATCCCACTTTTCATAGAAACCCAAACTACTAGAAAACCACCGGCGGCAACGATGACATAAAACCCACTATAATGGTGGTACAAAACGATCTCAAAGATAAGTCGAATGAGATCAATACAAAGAGAGGGAAGATCTTAAACAGGAAACAAGATCAAAGGGATAAAACTCTCTTAACTCTCACTCAACATAGAATGTGGAATAGCAGCGGAAAATGATTCATAATGCTTTGAATAAAATGGCTAGAAAAGGGACATGCCGTGAGGCACCCATGAATGCTAAAATGTCACAAAAATGCCCACACTAGAAATACACAATATGTAGAGTCCCAAAATGAAACTCCCACAATGAAGGACAAGAAGGCCAAGGGTCAAACCATAATTCACCCAATAAAGACTCATAAAAATGATGCATGAATGTTAAATAACGCACTTGAACTTCCTCCAACATAATGCTTGACCAAGTAGCTGAAAGAAATAGCCCAAAAGAACCCCCTGCAATGGACCATAGTATAGGCCACGGTAATACTTGATGTTCCTGGTGTCATTTTGACTTATCTTTCTTTATTATCTTACTTTGTGATCTCTTATTGCATCTATTTCAGTCATGTCCGATCCTAACAGGCTAGAAGATTTTAAGTTTGCTTTTTCTTTAATTTATGGGGCTAACCAAGCTAAGAGGAGACATCTATTATGGGATATACTATGCTTTTGGAGAGTGGCTAGTCCTTCGCTGTTTGGTGGTTAGTCCTTGGCCTTCATCATCATAA